>BMAO01020554.1:0-15378 GCA_019973975.1 Trichonephila clavata
TTGTTGGAGTCTATATTTTCTAAAATTTTTAACCCTTTTCCAATTAAACTGAGGCCTTCTGTCAAATTCAAAACCGTCATTGGATCTTCTGATTGAATTTGGTCTAAGCACTCAAGTTCTTAGATATCTTGCTTTTGCTCGTGCATTTCTATGAGCTCGTCAACTCCTGATTGTTTGAATCCAACAGTTCTTGAACGTCATCCCACTGGCATAGCTAGTTCTGAGTGGCTTCTGTATCACAAAATTTCTACGGGGCTCTTTTATAGTTATGAGAACCCTGTTAGTGGACTGTAGATACACATATTGAGGCCCCAGTAGCTTGAGGGTCCCGTATCATTGATACGGCGATAGCTGGGCCTCTGGTCATCGCTATCCGCTTCGAAATTTATTTGCCTTGCGAGATCGAGAACCTTCTTCAATCCCTTTACCAGTTTCATCTGGCTCTGGCACTGATTCAGTTTGAGTTTTAGAGATGGGGAGGGGGAAGAGGAATCGACGAGATTTGAAAATAGCCTAACTCCGGGTTCGCGTTAGTCGGGGTAGCATAAGTAGAGGTATTACTGTTTTTGTACATAATTGAACTTTTCTTAAATATAATCCTTGAAAACATCAAAGAAATTACTTTTGTAAGATGTCTATTTTATAGAAATAGTTTACTACATGATAAAGAAAAAGAAAATTGATATGAATTTCGGGTCTTATAAAATTCCTTCCTCTAAAAAGGAAAATTCTGAGTATTTATAACTAAAAAATAGTCTAAAAATGTGTTCTTGAGTAAAATATCCTCGTAACTTGATCATGGCTCAAAATTACGGGGTTCATCGTCAATAGGCCTCGTATTGTTTCAAAATGCCACAATAATTTTCATCAATCAGTCAATCTTCAATGGAATAAAAATATTCAAACAGTTTAAAAAGGATAAAAAATAATCAGCTTTAAGTTTTCTGTAATATACGTGTTACTCATTCCTATACATCGAAATTAAATGCTTCTGCACGAAGTCTTAGAATAATCGCGGATATAAAAATATCTGTCAAAGAGATTTACTGAATGTAGGTATAGTGATTGACGTCAAACTTCTGACGTGAGTTGAAACGAGAAACAAAGAACTTGCTCTTTCATGGGATTGCACTGTAAAAAATGATTATTCATTAAAAGATTTTTATGATGGGGAGATATATTTTTCTTTAATGAATGAAATTTTTGTACTTGTGGTGCTTAAGGTTTTACTATAAGCAGGAGAAGAATAACCAGAGACAATTCTAAAAAAATTTAATGGCATTTTGATATTGCAAAAAGCTTTCATACAATTTTAAATATCTTGTGTTATCTAAAATACACAACTTCATCTTTTATTTTTATTTCTCAAAGCTAGATGCTGAAATCTACCTTTTCTCATAAACAACTATGGAGAAATATTTAATTCTTTATTATTCCATTAAACTGCAATAGTTCCTACCTAAAACACATAATTTCGCTTGCAACTGTTTTATTACTGAAATGATTTACGTATATTTACGTGTTGGGTAATTTTCAGTAACCTTTTCTTTGATAAAGAAAGTTTTGGTTTTGCAATCTTTTTATTGTTTGACGTAGGTGCTTTATATTAATATTTTCCCTGTTAAAGAAAGTTCCGGTGTTTTTAAGATATATCAGATAATTAATCTCACTTACGTTATTGCTCCATTATATTATTGTCATCTGCTGTTAAAACAAACCTGTTGCTGAATAACAGGCGTGCCTTGGCACTGAGTTATAGTAATCTAAATCCTTCGAACTGACGTGTTAATTTAAGTTTCTCGCGTGTACTGATTGTATGGTTTGAATTTCTAAATTAAATTTCTTTTGTATGTTACATTTCAATTCGGGTAGTTTTCTATTTTAATGTGCTATTATTGACTGATTTTGAAATTTCTGTTTCGGTAGCTCAGTGTTCGAAATATCTACCAAATATTCACAATTTGAAATATCCAAACTTTTAAATCAAAACTAGGACAAAACCAACGATAATGCATATTTACACATAAGAACGCTGAAAAAAAAATCTTTGTAATCGAAAATGTAAAGATATCAACCAGTAAAAAACCAACAGCTTCTTCTATTCCGCGTCAAAAACAGTATCAAAATTCGAATTCTAACAGTAAACTGAATAATTCTCTCATCGGTATTCGTTTCAAAAAGGATGCCAACTGTATCAACAAAACTTACAATACCAAACGATTAAATGCCAGTAAACAGAATGAACAGTGTGAAAAATTAGAGTTAACTTAAAATCCGGCGTACAACGCGCACATTTAACACAAAAAATAAGATCGAAATTTGAGGGCGCGCGTTATACGCCGGTATGAAAATGAGAGTTTTAAAGATATAAAAAAAAGAAATGAGTATTAAAAAAAAAATTTGACTTCTTTTATAAAAATATGTTTATTTAAAATAAATGACTTTCTTTTTGTGAAATCTTAAAAAGTTGTTTAGTTCTAGAAGTATATTATTTTTTCTAAAGCTTTTAGGATAATACCTTGAATAAATGACTTTAAAACATAAGATACTCGTATACATTTCAGTATTCTTTGTAAAAAGGGGTACGCGCGCGCGTTATACGGTGAATATGTCTAAAAATCAAACAATGCAGCTTGAAAGGAGGATTACGCGTTATACGCCGGATTTTGCGGTATGTAAATTATTAAATCAATGCAAACGACAATAGTATGAAAAAAATAGTTTTAACATTGACAGATATATTAAATAAGATTTCAAAGAACATATATCTTTCAAATTTTTTCATATCTAAATTAACTGCGTAATTTCTTTTTTATATATAGCAAGGTCCAGGCGACGGGTAAAGAGCCATAATAGTCTGTCAAATACTGCGAGTGTTATCGCTGTTTCCAATTAATTTTTCCACAGTCATCTTAAGCAGACTGAATATCTTCCACATGACACAGAATTCATATTAAGAATCACACGCGAATGTCTTGTATTGTTATTCCTATGTTAATGAATGCGCTGTAGAAAAGGATATATATACATGTAATGCCTTCTTCCAACTCTTTAACTTTACCCCGTTAAATTATTTCCTAATTCTTTGGCACAAGACCGTTATAATCTTAAGCTTAATCTAATTGCTCACGCGCATTTGCATCCAATCACAACTCTTGTTACAAAAAAGTGTCGTACGACTTTCACCGCCAGTGGATGACAATGCATGAAAATGTGAAAAAAGAAGAAAAAAACGAAAGGGAGTAATTTTATACTTTTTAGTCCGTAAAAAACATGGTACATTAAAAATTTTTTAATTCGAACTTTTTCTTCTTAACACACTTTTATTTGTTTGACCTGTTCTATAGAGACGGAATCTAATAAGAGGAGAATTAATTAATATCCATAAAAGAGCAAGACAAATTCCAGTAGCCACGTAATTCCAGCTTCAATTATCAAACTCAAGGATAAATTCAACAATGAATAAATGATAGTTTAAAAAATCTAAAAAACACGCTTTTATACTGAATCGAACTAAAAAGTAAAAAATTAATTCTTAGTATGAGAATAAAATGATTAACGAAAAAATTAATGTCATTGGGGTAAAAGCGTGGGGTGTTCTATAAATTATCATTGTTATAATTTCTAACTTCTATTCCGAAAAGCTGAGTTAGCGTAAACATGTAGTACAAAGCACCCCACGCTTTTACCCCAATGCCATTAATTTTCTCGTTAATCATTTTATTCTCATATTAAGAATTAATTTTTTACTTTTTAGTTCGATTCAGTATAAAAGCGTGTTTTTTAGTTTTTTTAAACTATAATTTATTTATCAAGCTCTTCTCTAGCAGATGATCTGAAATGTGGGCGTGACAGTTTTGTTGAGTCTACTGTCCAGCATCAAATATTGCTCCATAACTTTGTGACGGATCTGTACGGATTTTCACTAATCTCTTCTTTTTCCCTTTCAATCAAAAATTTTTTTCAACCAATTTGCATCGGGAAACCAAACGTGATTTATGTAAATGAAAAAATGTTATATAAATTCGGTTTTCGCGAATTGAAGGGAGCTAAGTAAGAGTAAGTGAGAAGTCAAGTGAGATTTAAAGTAAAGTAAAGTGAAGAGAGCGAACTGTCGACACGTAGTTCTTGACGAGTTAAGCGAGGGATACGTTTGATGTTTGCAAAGAGGAGTGGATAGCGAAGATTAAAAAGAATTGTAATTAAATATATTACGGAACGTGGAGTCATCGGCAACTCATCCAACAATTGTTCGTCTCGAAGGAACCGCAGCAGTAAAATATAAGGTATAGTGACTTTGTTTTAGTAAATCTGATTATTAGTGTGAGGCGTAGTTGTAATTGTGCGCGTTTAAGCTGTCCTAGATTCAGTTTAAATTCTTTATTATCATCCATGTTTAGTTATATCTCACCTCTGCACTCTACCTTAATTAGAATTGTGTTGAGACTGTTCATAATATCTGATAAGAATCAATAAATCAGTTTGAATTGGAATAATGTCTTTAGATCATTTAAGTCCACCTACACATTTAGCTGGGTTTTCAGATAGACAGGAAGAAGCCATTATAAGGATAGCCACCGTAATCTGTAATAACAAACATGTTGCATCAATGACCACACCCGAAAATGCTTTTAACACAATCTGGGTAGTTGTAGATTAATTTATGAAGTCATTGTGTAAGTCATTTCCATAGTTCACTGTTTCTTCTAATTAACTCGTACGTCAAAAATCAATCATTCCACACTAATATTAATAATACACTCCCTCACACGTAATATCCTTGCAAGTGTACAGCAAGAATCACTGTTAGGGGTCTCATACTTTAACATTTATATTAATCTTGTGCCGGCTGGGTGGCATGGTTGGTTTGTCACTGGCCTTCTACACCCAAGGTTGCGGGTTCGACCCGGCCCAAGTCGGTGGGTTTTCTTGATGCGGAAAATCGACAGCGGCCCTGTCGTATGATTATATGACATGTAAAAGATCCTCAGAGTGTTTGTTTGGCTTGGATGCTCTCGGCAAAATTAAATCCTAGTACAAAGTTTGCATCGTCAAGAGTTCAGATGCCTCCCTCTGTGGAGGAAACTGGACGTCAAAATTGCTTGCTGTAATGGGTATCGCCTATAGGGTGTAGCGCATAAAAGTGGTACCAGCTCCTAGGGAATGTACTAGGTCTGCAAAGGTTTAAAATACCAATGCGCAGCCCCATTGAAAAAAAATATTAATCCTGTCCCTAACAATTCATTAACAAGCATTCAATATTTACAAGCAAATGTACTAAATCTAAAATCAGTCACATTGCATTACACAAACATATGAAATCCCTTAATATATTTTTCGACACATGAGAATGTAGATTAATTAGAGCTATTGTATTTTTTGAATTAGAAGAAGAAGAAAAAAGAAATGTCTCTCGCTCTACAACGTACAAAACCCATGCTCTTAGTCACATATGTAAGTAGGAGTTGTTCTTCCTAAACACTGAACTTCAATATGAACACTTCCACATTTGAGAGAGAAGTTTGGATACAAACTCTTAAATTACATCCACTAATTTATCGGAGCTTAAAAGTGATGTATAACATTTTCTGACACTGCCGTTACGCGACGTTGTTATTTTACATGGTTTTCGAGTTTGGAGATATGCAGCAAAATCCAATGTTAGAACTCTACAAATATCTCAAAATTCCATTATTACGTATAGAATGCGTAAATGAGTTACAAGAACAAGCAAACATAGGAACAATTTTGATGTAAGAAATGCTCTTAAAATTCGCCCCCCCTCCCACCTTAGAAACAAATACATATTGTCTCTAAGCAATTTAGTCCCTAAGCCAGAGGTGGGGAACCCGCGGCCTTTGTGAGTTCCTTGTGCGGCCTTCATAAAAGCTAGTACTCGTATTAACTAATATTTGTTGTTGTTGCTTATGCCACCTGATCCACTATAACATCAGATCAAGGTCCACGAAATTCATTGCGGCTAAGGGCTAGATTTTTAGGCCTGTCGTTAGCCTTAGCTACTAATATTTGATTATATAGATTACAACAATTTGAAAATTAATGGAATAAAATAATTAAAAAATGGCAAGAATGTACGTATGTTTCAATGACTGCTTTTGGGAATAATCAATTGTACATTTTAAATGTTAGAACGCCACCTAGTGCAACAGGGCAACAATACCAGACATGCTCATTTAGAGGATCAATGAAAGCTTCGCGTTATGGAGCTTGATCCAATATATCTGCTTACATAAATAAAAGTACCAATAGTGAAATATAAACGGTATCTATGAATTTAATAATTCTATACAAAAAATAATAATCAATGATTAATGTTATAACAAGTTTTTACTCTTATGTGAATACAAATATATTTTAGATTGTAACTTTTTATGTCAAATAATATATAAATAAACAGGGATTTAATTTTTTAATAATTATTCTATATCATGCATAAAATTGTTAAATATGTATAAAAACTATAATAATTTCATAAAAGTCACGTTTATAGGTATATCAATCTATGCAGCCTTCTTTATTACTGTTTAATTTACATGCGGCCTCCAATGGTAAAAAGGTTTTCCACTTCTGCCATATGCTATACTGAAAGAACATACAACATATGTTAAACTTAGAAAAGTATCTCACCAATGCTAGTAAAAACGACCAAAAATCCTTTATGATTCCTATGAGTCACCATTACTGAAATTACACGATCTCTATAAATTTAATTATTTATTTCCTTTTATTTGTAATTATCTTCTTTTTTCTCCTTTCTGTTTCTAAAACAATTCTGTCGTGTGTTTATAATACAGGACCTAATGATCCTTGACGACTCATTTTTCAAAAACAATTTCGAAAGAGTTTCCTTGACAATTTGAAATCTTAAGAAGTAAAGCTAATAGAGAATAAAAGTGAAACATGCATAGTTGTTGTTCGTTACACCATTATTATTCTTGTCCATTTACACTTTTTTGCTTATACTGAAAACGATTCTCTCTTTTTTTTTTTTTTAACTATCCAGAAGAAATTTGTTTTTCAGTTACTATGAAATTTTTGGTCACAGTACATATAATGTGAAGGTGGGTGTCAACATAGGTGTTTTTTAAAATGAAGATGTGTTGCAAATAAAAATAAAAAAAGAAACGAGTCTTACAGTAGTCGCATACGATGTGTAACATCTGACATGTTATCGTGGTAAATTCGCAATAGCAACTTAAATCCTGAAAAAAATGAACCGAGTATGATTGGAAATAGTTTTCTATGGAATAATTATATCTTTAATGAAAATTTTATTTAATTAACGCAAGGAGTAATGCAATTTTTTTATCAAAAATAATTATTCTTGTTCAATTTGGGGAAGAGTGGTAATGATAACTTATGATAACTAAAATATGACATATATACTTGTGATTTCAAAGTATTTAAAAACCATTGAAAAATAGCGTCAATAACAGTACCACTGTTAGTTGTCGAAACTTTTCGATTTGTGTTCATTTCGAGCTTGAGTTCATCATTCAAAAAAGCTATGAGGGGCTCGGCTTCTAACAAACTGAAGTTAACTTTAAAATCACCACTTAAAATCATGGAAAGCGAGTGATAGTTTTTTTTTTAAAGAGCAAAACCACCTTCGGTATATGGTATAAGTAAAAAATGCAGGAAATCTTTAATTTTTTAAACCGTTTGATTCGGAGAAATGTATACGACCACCGAAATCACTGTTTGTCCATTTTCAAATAAGCATTCTGCCGCACATATGTCCCCAATATCTTGAATAACAATACCCAATCCACTTGTTTGAGGATAAGTTATTTCCATATGAGGAGTCAGAGCCGATTCTAAGGTGTTGGCCGCCCGCGTGCAAACACCTAATGTGCCGCCCCTCTAGAGAAATTTTCATACTTTGCTTTATTCTTAACATTGACATGATAAACTCATCTACCTGTATAAGAAAAAAAAGTATAACATTAATAAAAATGCAAATAAAATATGAAGTGCAAAACTAGTAGTTACCAGGTAGTAGTTAATAATAGCGACCCAATACTTCAATAAAATAATAAACAAAACAAAATTATTACCTTTAACATAAAAATAGACATTTTATAATTACAAATACTAAACAACAGCATTTACGCAGAAAATATAATCTAATAAAAAAAATACTAAGCATAAATCTCGTGAAACGAAAAGTATATTCACTAGTGTTTAAAATTAAGAGAAGTTTTAGATTTGATCGATTATCTCTAGAGCTTCTGGACAGATTTAAATGAAATTTGGTTTGTGTATAGTTTGAATAATAACCCTTCAACATTTATAATACACCTTTAAGATCGAACGCAACATTCATCGGAGTGTATATGTCCAGAAGGTATGAAACACAGAGGATGCAGAATAGAACAAAATATATTTTTAATAGGAGTGCGTAACAGTGGCGTAAAAAACATACACCCCCGCTTTGCGGGGGTGGCAAAGCCTTACTGACGCAAAACACGTATTAAGACCTAAGGCCCAAAACCTGATTTCGTAGGGGACCCTAATTTTCTCCGTTACGCCACTGTATTGTTTCCTCTTGCAGATATACAGGCCTTGCATCATGATTTTATATTGGAAATAAGAGAATGAATTCCTGTGGCAAATAGTTCCACTCGTTAAGCATCGAGTTACTAAGCCTTGGAGGGAGTTTGCAATTGCCCTCCGTAGAGCATCTCAGGCATGCTACATAGAGTTGAGGTCTGGAGATCTGGCCGGCCAATCCATCCGGCAAATATCCTCACTTTCCAGAAATAATGTGGCCTCACATTATCATCCATTAAAATTAAATTAGTGCCAACTGCTATCTAGATAAGGAGAACTTACGGGTACATCATCTCATTCCTATATCTCGCAACAGTCCCAATTTCTCTTCCAAAGAGATTTGTGTATGAGCGGCAAGCCTCCTTTGTCGTAATCGTCGATTTTTCGGACATTGGTAGCGGCCCCTAGTCGTTTTCTTATTCAAGTACTGAGAGAATCACTGGTTGGGTTGAACCGAGACACATAAATGAAGAGAACGGTCACACCCATTGATCCATGCTCCATCTCTATGATCTTCGCTTCACCTTAAACGGACTCCCTTGTTCGCAGAATTGACGGGACATAAACGACAAGTTTTCTTGCAAACAGCCCTCCCTTTTGAAGTCTTCTGGAACAGTCACTCTTGAAACCACGGTTCCGATAGCCGCATACAATTTACGAGATAGCTGAGAAACTGCAGCATCCCTGTGTTACGTCTCGCTATAATGGACAAATGGCGATCTTCTCTGGACGTCGTAGTTCTTGGACAAATTTGACCAGAACCGCTCTCAATGGGTCCAGTATCTTGAAACTATTTCCATTTGTTGAACATGATGCTGAGCGTTAAAAAATTATCAACAAATCTGGATTTGAGGCTGCTCTGTAGCTAGTCTACCCACAATTCGCCCCCTCATTCCGTCATCTAAACCCACACATCGGTAATTACTCATTTTTATTGTGGGAATTTTGATTTGACCGATTGCATCGAAAAATACCCAAGAAATATGGCAAGTTGTGCTAGCGAACAAAATGCATATTTTGTCACGCGCGTTTATAAATCCTTTTCCTTGGCTAGCTCCACCCGCACATGCCTTATATGCTAACCTATTCAACGTACAAGATTTACATCTGTGTTTTGAAGGAGTATTTTTACATTTCGTTCATTTTTTTTTTAATAAAATTCGACAAAAATGAGCAAATTTTCTTAATTTTGAACATCAGTGTAAATCAGTTCTTTTACAAAGACATAAAAAAAACTTCTCTGGCTTTCTGAGAAGCAAATTTGTCAATAATTTCGATTAAATCAATTTTTTCAGAGTTTGGATTCAATAGAGATGATGGTCAAATCCGAAATCTCTTTTCTAGTGTCATATTATTATTTCTCAAGTAAATTTTTAATTTACAGAATTTTTTTTTTTTACCTTAAGCTACAGAAACAAGTTAGATTAAAAAATTCTTATTTCTAGCAAAATTTTGAAAACAGGAAATTAGATCAATTTTGACAATAATTTCTACTATCTCAATTGGCCTTTTTTTACCAGGAAAAATATGCTTGAATGGAGTTATTTCATTAGAATTGTATACCATGTATATCATTCACAATACTTTCTTCATTCTGTACCTGTAACTTAACATCTAAGTCCATACAGGCTTTCAGCATTAGAAATGTTGTGAAATTCATACAGAAATCAAAATGTTGAATAGCACTCATATAATAAGATATATCTTTCATTTACAGAAGAGATCTCGTGATCAAGATTTACAAAATAAAAATCAGTCTTCATTTGCTGGATGGGTTTTGAAATAGTAGTTCATCACTACCCTCATAATCAAATAAACGGACGCGAGATAAAAAATTCGCGATTTCTTGCAAGTGCTGTTGCTGAATCAACAAATATTTTAAAGTTATCGTTTTTGATTATTTTATGATTTGTGTCTTAGTACCTTTTAAGATTATACTCCTTAGCAACTGAAACAAAGTTTTTATACATATCAGACATAATATTTTATTCTTGTTTTGGACACAGAAATATTTCAGTTCCCATTTTTCTTGAAAGTTACGATGTTCCTCCTCAACTGATCTTTTCTTTCTCATTGTAGTTGAAGTTTTTTTTTTTTTTAAATTAGATAACTTTTAGATTAATATAAATTAAAAAACCAAAATCCACACCTTCATTTGAAAACGATTGAGCAAGCACTGCACATTGTCTTGATCGTCTATGTTTCGTCATGTGACACACACTGCCTGTGACAACAATTTGATCATCTCACCAATTGGACATTCCAAAGACAGAAGGAGAAAGAGGAATATAAGTGGCACATACGATAAATATTCTGGGATATTTACACTGTCATTCTAATACTCTCCAATTTTAGAGTGGGGTTTTAATGGACAGTTCCTCTGCCCACAAGAAGTGCGAGGTCCCTGACCAAAAGGGACAGACGGGTAGAAATCGGCATAGAAGAGGGAGAATGACTTGTAACGTTTAACGTGATTTTTAGCGTAACCGCATAAATTGTGTGATAAATACAGTTTTTGAAGTGGAACTTCTATGCTCACGGAGTGAATGGAAAATTTTGCCCAGTTTTGCGTAACAGGGAGAAAGCGAACGGAAGTAGTGATTTCCTACGGAATCCACCCCCCCCCCCTCCTTCCCGAAATCATCGGATAGCGAGATAGCGAGCGGGAGGCAAAGGAAGCAGGGGACACCCTGTGACTTGCGTCATATCCGTGAAAAAAGTTGAATGATTGCCGCCTTTGGTCGACTCCCCCCCCCCCCTTTTTCTCACCAGACCAGGGAACATCTGTCAACGGTTATATGTGTTGCAATGTTTGCGCTACGGTGTAGGCAAAATAGCTCTTGAAACAAAAGCGTGCCTTTTAAAAAATATTTCCTTAGATTGTTGGTCCCATGGTGATGTTTTCGGCAGCTAATTAATTTTTTTTTTAAATTTTCATTTGCGTTGAATTATTATTGATTCTAATCAAAATGCCTAAATCAAATGCACAAAGAGGAAAAGAGTTTCGTGAAAGAAAAAGAAAAGAAAAACTAGCAGAAAGTCCAGTCGAAAAAGTGATAAAAAAACAGAAAAATAGTGCAAATTCATCAAGCGCTACTGCCAAATCTCGATCAGAGTAATGAGAGAATATCGAGCACGGAAAAAAACATTGCAAAATATTCTCTTAATGCGAGTTTAATGACTGATGATGGAATGCTATTGAGACTCATCTAATGCCAGCACAGATTAATACGGATTTTGTGAACCCACCCTGTGCAGTCAACAAGTACAGAACCCTCAACAAGTCGAGTGATGTTGGACCTGATGCATGTGAATCGATAAGAAATTCTATCTTACGTTACAAAGACTATGATTCCATAAAAATGCTCACAAGATTTCCAAAAGCGATTCGTTGATAATCCTTTCGGTCACGGGTGTTCGATTTGTGATACATTATGGCTTAGAGATGATTTGAGAACGGCCGGTTTCTGAGCATAAAAATATTTTACAAAATATTTTACCGGGAATTAATTTAGAAAACGTTAAAGCGTGCTACAATTGCCGACAAAGTTTAAATAGGAAAAGTATACCAAATTTATCAAAATATAATGGTTTTGTATACCCAGATATTCCAGCACATTTTCCTACTTTGGATATGGTATCAGAAAGACTCATTTCTCCACGAATACCTTTCATGCAAGTTAGGCGATTGAAACATGTACACGGTCAGTTTGGAATATTAGGGCAAATAATCAATGTTCCAGTATCCGTCAATACAATGGTCAATCGACTGCCACGGAATGTTGATGATGATTACTATGTCAATGTTGAAATCAAAACGGAGGAAAATTCACAGAACTAGTTATCTGATGGGTTTGGTTACTAAAAGAAACATCAAAACATGGTTGCAATATTTAGTAGCTACTCCACTGTACAGAATGTATGATGTTACAATCGATGATAGTTTCTTCAATTTCAAACAGAGTGCGTCTCAAGTTCTTCAAGATGAAATCAGTGAAAATATAACTATTGAAGAGAGTCTTACAGCCCAGCACAGACGTTGTTATGAATGAAGAGAAATATCTTCGTATTGCTCCTGGAGAAGCGAATGTTACCAAGAAGCTTGCTATTTGATAAACATGCTGAGGAGCTCTCTTTCCCAGCAATTTACTTGGGTCATTTTAGAAACTTCAGGGAAGGAGTTACAGTTACAGCATTCATGATGGCCACGAGTGAATTAAGACGTGTTGATCGTCGTGGAGTGACCCCACAGCATTTGCTTTATATGGCAATGAAAATTATGCGATTGAGAGTTCGGGATTCGCTTACGGTTGCCTATGAATCTGAATTTTATTTGAATTTAATAAGTTCCCCCAGCAATTTAATATATTTAGATGTATTTCTGCACTTAGACCAACGTCGCCAAAGAAGTTTCACTTCTATCGCGTGGCATTCCACGCACCATTTTTTTATACAGTCCACTGAGAAGTTCCTCTCTCTTTTTCTCCTATGAATTTACTCTACTATGGAATAACTGCTAATAGTGAAAAATATTCATAAATGCATTTAAGAAATTCCTAAAAATGAATTTCGTATAGTAAATTAATTTTTAAAATGAAAGAAATTAGTTTAATTTCTTTTAATTTAATTTTAATAAATGAAACATTTTAATAAAATATAAAAAATATTTTTAATCTAAAGAATATTTTTGTAATCAATTAGGATGTATTTTAAGACAAGAATAAACAACAAATATTTATGTTGTAAGTTAAAAGAAACTTTACCTCAAATAATTTGCAAAATGAAAAGGCTTTAAAAGACATTAAATTTACAAATAAAAAAGCTTTTAATTAAAAAAAAAATCATGGTGGCCCACAACCTATGGATTGGCGGGCCGCGTGTTTGACATGTCTGGGCTAAGTGGGTTGGTTGATATGAAATTACTCTCCAAACTAGGAGATGGAGTATTCATATAAACGGGAAGATATATATTGATCATGATTAGCTTTTAATATATGTTTTCGTTATTCAAAGCTAATCATGATTTATATATGTACGCTTTATTTTTGTACTTAGTGCAATGTTGTGATTATCTTGATTTGCCTATTTGATTATATGGCATCTTGTTACATTTAGGACTTTTTTTTAAAAAAACACATTGAATCCGCAATTTTTTAAACACAGTACTAAAGTACCATTAAGTATCAACAACGTAAAATAAAATTTAGAATTTCGGCAAATTTCGCTTACATTTATAATACTTTGTGAATATTGAAGTTTTTTTTAAAAAAGGGGTTTTGTGATGAAAATCATTCAAAAGAAGCTGCAATATTTTTTCTCTAATTACTAGATACCAAATAAAATCGCAAGAAACTACCTTTTAATAGAGGTATACTTACACTAAAAAGAAAAACGAGCATTGCTTAAAAACATTGTAAAATTATTGACACAAAAACAATTTTTTTCTATTTTGTTTTTCTAAATTGTAAAGCTATTATTAAATTGAAAACTTTTAATTTCCCCAAATGCATATTGAATTTAAACGCTCCTATGTCTTAGATCCGGGATGGGCATTGCGTCGATCGCGATCGACCGGTGGAACATTAAGACAATTTGGAGTGACCGCCTGAAGATTAGCCGTTAGTAACTGTATACGAAAATATTAAAGATTGGCTGACAGTAGGCAGACTAAGGTTTCTACTGATTGTAATTACAAGAACTAACTTTAGATGAAAATGTTTGATTTTTTAATGTGTTGTGAATTGTTTGATGATAAATGCATTAGACATTATATTTGTGGCTATTATTATCATGTTTGTATTTTGCTTTAAAAACGGTTTTAAAAAAAGTGAGTTTTCCTTTTTAATTTACTTTGGTAAGTACATATTCCGTATTTATTATTGCTATAATAAATATTGTTGATTTTTCCTTACCTCACACACCTACGACCCTAGGCAGTGGGCATACTCGAGAAATTTTCAAAGGGGGCGCGGTGCGGTGGCCCAGGCTCGAATGTGTACCATTTTCATATCCTACCCTAATACTCTACCAAACATACATACTATATATATATATATATATATATACTTGTATATATATAATTTCATTTTGTAGATTGTCGGGAACAAAGAACAGTAAGAAATAAATTATTGAATAAATAATTAGCATTAATTAATAAAAAAATATTAATTACAAATAATTAAATTTTACGTACTACTATATACACAGGATTATAATCGATCAAAAAATCATGGGCTATGGAGGAGGGTTGGAACTTGTGGACCCTCTCCCTCTCCTTATGTGTGCCACTGATATTGAGTGGACCGCAACACCTTGAAAAAATTAGAAGTAGCCCGTACCCTGGAAAAGTCTGCCCACCTCTGTCTTACATAATATTAACCCCTTTAGATGTCTTCGTAAAAGTCCTTTTTGAGATGCCTTTCTTAAGCATCGACCCACACTGCACCGCCAGTGCCACTGATAAACAAAACAAAAAATTGTTTTTTTTTTATATTAACGGTATTGCCAGCTTTGCCACAAATTTTGCTATCAAGTGAAGGATGTGTGTAAATAGTATCATTGACGGACAATGGACCAACCACTCTGCATTAACATTCTATTTTTCTTAAACTGTGTTATGTTATTGGGAAACGAGAACTTTTGATTTTTCAATAACTATTTAAAATTTAACATACTTATTCAACTTAATATAAGTTTTATTTTGAGAAATTTGAAAATTTTCTTGCTGATCAATAGGACCATATGCGACCTGCGGCCGCCCCCTTGTTTTGGCCGCCTGTGTGCGGTGCACGCGTTGCACACCTG
>BMAO01020555.1:0-135631 GCA_019973975.1 Trichonephila clavata
ACTACTGACTGACTAATCACGATATCTCTGGAACTATTCAACCTACATACTTGAAATTTGGTAGACATGTTCCTTTCATAGAGTAGACATCAGCTAAGAACGGATTTTTTCCGAAATACGAAACGCAAGGGGCGTTACGGGGGTAAGGGGCGTTATAAATAATTGTTTCCATGTTTAAACTACTCAATGTACAGTTTTGAAATTGGGTTAGCAGATTCCTTTCATACAGTAGAGATCCGCTACAAAATGAGTTTGGTGAAAATCGTCCCCCAAGTGGCGTTGCAGGGGCTTAGGGGGCGTTATAGATAATTATTTTCATTTTTAAACTATTTGACGCACTGTCTTTAAATTTGATAAATAGATTCCTTTCGTAAAATAATGATCAGTTACAAAACGGGTTTTGTGAAAACAGACTTCTAAGTGGCGTTGCGGGGGATTAAGAGGCGTAATAGATAAATATATCCGTTTTTAAACTACTTCACCTACCTGCTTGAAAATTGGTAGGTAAGTTTCTTTCATGGAGTAAATATCCGCTACAAAATGGGTTTTTAAAAAATTGACCCCCAAGGGGTGTTGCGGGGGTGGGGGTTTAAGGGGCGTTATAAATTCCGATTTTTTAACTATTAGACGTACAGTCTTGAAACTTAGTAAGCAGATTCCTCTCATAGGGTAGAGATACGCTACAAAATGGGTTTCGTGAAAATTGCCCCCAAGTGGCGTTGCGGGACTTAAGGGGCGTTATAGATAATTATTTCCATTTTTAAACTATTAGACGCACAGTATTTATATTTGAAAAAAAGATTTCTTTCATAGAGTAGAGATCAGCTATAAGAAGGTTTTGGGAAAACAGACCTCTAAGTGCGTTTGCGGGGGATTAAGTGGCGTAGTAGATAAATATTTTCGTTTTTAGACTAATTGACATACCTGTTTGAAAATTGGTAGGAATGTTTCTTTCATGGAGTACATATCCGTTACAAAACGGGTTTGGGGAAAATTGACCCCAAGGGGTGTTGCGGGGGTTAAGGGCAGATATAAGTAATTATTTCTATTTTTAAACTATTAGACGCACAGTCTTGAAATTTGGTGAGCAGATTCCTCTCATAGGATAGAGATACACTAGAAAATGTGTTTTGTGAAAATAGACCCCTAGGTGGCGTTGCGGGGGTTCAAGGGGCGTTATTGATAATTTTTTTTGCATTTTTAATTTATTGGACGCACAAATTTTGCTAAGCAGATTCCTTTCATAGAGTGCAATTCCCCTACAAAATGGGTTTTGTGAAAACAGACACCGAAGTGGCGTTGCGGGGGCTCAAGTGGCGTTATAGATAATTATCCCCATTTTTAAACTATTAGACGTACAGTCTTGAAATTTGATAAGCAGATTCCTTTCGTAGAGAACCGCTACAAAATGGTTTTGCGAATATCAATACCAAGTTTAATTTCGGGAGATTAAGAGGCGTAATCGATAAATATTTCCATTTTTAAACTATTTGATCATCCTGCTTGAAAATTGGTAGGCATGTTCCTTTCATGGAATATAATTCCTCTAACAAAGAGTAAAACGAAAATTGACCCCTAAGGATGGTTGCGAGGGGTCAAGAGGAGTTACAGAAAAATATTCCTGTTTTTAATTGTTAGACCCATATACTTGAAATTTTTTAAGCATGTTTCTTTTGTTGAATAGGGATGCACTAAGAATATATTTTAAGTAAATCAAGTTCTGCGGAGGGGTACAGGGGTTACTGGGACGTATTGACACAAAAAAAATCCTTTTTTCGAGCTACAAGGACTATAATAATGAAATTTGGTTTGCATTTTTCTTTTGTTGAATTGAAATCCGCTAAGAGAGGTTATTTTGGAAAACGGCTCTCAACACGGGATTATGGGGATATTGATAGTAAAACTTTTGTTTTTTTCTGTTTGATTTAGACTTGAAATTTGGCTTGCATGTTCAATTTACGGAGTAGAGATCCACCGCGAAAATTGGTTTTGCGGGAATCCACTTGGTTTTTGGGTTACGAAAGAGCAAACATCATTCTATATTTCAATTTTAGAGATATTTAGAAAATACAAATTAGATGAGTTCTGCCCTTTTTATTTATCAAGAGGTGACAGTTGCAGGTCTAAATATATTTTTCAATACAATCGAATTCTTAATGCTAGGACTTAGATATCAATAATTTATACACACATAAGCAGTAAAAATTTATAAAACATCATGAAATACCCAGCGAAGCGGGCGGGTAACAGCTAGTACATTTATATGTGAAATCGTAACTCGACTCACGCGGTTGCCACTCAGTTCACCTATTAGTTAGAGGTATTACTGTATATATAAATGATAGATAAATCTGTCGTCTCTTATATGTCGATCTCTTTTACTCAGAATTTTTAAGTATATTCTTGCTTTAAAAAGAACTTAGATTGTGTTAGGCAGTCAGAAGCAACTATTTCGTAAATGAATAAATATCTGAATAAGTATTTTCGTATGAGAAAATTTAAGTACAAGTTTAGGAAATTTTCTTATTAAATGAGTTACAATATCTTTCCGGATCAATTTTTGCATAAATTTCTTTGCATTTGTAATCATTGTTCCCCGTTTTAGCTGTAGAATACTGTTTATAGAAAAAGTTCAATTAAAACTGCAATGTTTAAATCATTTGATGTAATGCTTAGATAACTGTTCAATAATAAGATAATGATGATAACTGTTTCACCAACTGATTTAAATAAAGAATTTGAGAAAAGTGATAATTTTTTTTTATAGTTCGAGTTTTTTCTTGGATTTTATAGTAAGATTTTGTTAAATAGTGCTTGTATGAAAAAAATGATTTATCAGATGAAGTTGATGATGACTCTTATTATATGAAAAAATCCATGAAATTTTGAGAACATTAAGGATTTGTGATAATGGAAAATTTATTTACATATTTATCAGATTCGATGTGTGCTTGTGAATTCTTATTTTACAGCTCTTATAACAAATTTCTTCAAGAGATTTTTTCATATATAAATCAATCTTTAAGATAATTTTTAGATCTAAATTTCAAATACAGAAAAGAAAACATTCTTTAAAAACTTTTTTTATCATATATAACAGGGGTGGCCAACCTTTTTGGGAAGAGTGCCATTTTCTGATAAAAAATAATTCTGTGTGCCACTTCCAAATTTTTGAACAAAAAAAGTAGCCTATAAGAAAATTTTTTACTTATAGGCTAATTATAGGTTTCTAACGCAAATAGGGCATTTTTAATGCAATTCTAAGTAGTGGAAATTAAAAAATAATATAATAAATAAGACAACGGAAGAAACTTAGGTTTTATTGCTAATAAACTTTTTACAGTCCCAATCACAGTTAGGTTAGGTATAAAGTAAAATTAAGTAATTTGAAACATTTCATTCAAAATAATTATTTAACAGCCACTACTTGCTTAATAAGGCTTTTGAATTTGTAGGTTTCTTTCTTTTTTTTTATCAAATCATATACATTAGGATTAGTTTCTCTAAGATGCTAACAAAATTAGTTTGTTTTAGGCGCACAGCAGTAAATTTTGAGCAATATTTTCATTTTATTATGTTCATAATAGAAGACATTTGTTCAAAAACATATGTTGATCCAAGCCTACAAAAATATCTGACAACCAAATCGAGTAAATTTGAAAAATTGCTTGTTTGTACGAATTTCCAAAATACAATATAATTCGGATAACCTGCAATTGAAATAAGTTCCTTACATTTGTTTTTCAGTGTAGTATCGTGCTGTAGGTCAATAATTTCGATTTGGATTTCAGGTGGATAACAATTAACGTCTTGCAGAGAAATTGAAAACTGATTTGTGAAAAGATCAGCATTTTTTTACATCATCTAGAAAATAGAAACACGAGAACTGAATAAATCCCTCAAAAATATGAGTATTACATTTTTAAACCTATCATAGAGCTCGGAGCACATTATAAATTTTGGAAGATAGTTCTTGTATTAATGTGAAATGTATTAATCTTTTCCCTCCCAAATCGAGCCAAAAATAAATAAATAAATAAAAATCAAAGGATTTTGTTCTCAAAAGAAGGTACATAACCAACTAGGGTGGGAAAAATCCAATTTTCTCCCTGTAATCTTAAATGTAAAATATTCAAATACCCCATAATATGTAAGAAAAACTTAATCACCTTGCTAATCATCATTCTTAAGAAGAAAACACTTACTAGGCAATGTTCAGGGCAGTTTTCACAGTTTCAGTCAGTTTATTGATTCTACAAGATATTTTATAAAACAAGCTCCTCAAATTTCAAAATATTGCAGGTGAAAAAAGCTTTGGAAAACCAGCTCACACTACAATGAAGGACAGTGGCGTAACAGAGAATATTGTTAGGATTTGGGCCCCAAACCCAAATACGTACTTAGCGTTTGTCAAGCTTTGGGCTCCCTAGCTCCCTCCCACAATGCGGGGATGGGGATGTACATTACGCCACTGATGAAGGAGTATTCTCCGTATGAGAATTTTCTATTGTATTTCAATTAAGTGTATCCCCAAAATAAATTGTGTAGATTTTTTTTGTCTAAAACAACCGTAATTAAATAAAATTGTAGAAAAAAAAAGATTTTTATTTTCATTTCAATGTAATTAGTCTTCGCGTGCCATTTTTACAACTCCGCCGTGCCACGGGTTGCCGCCCCCTGATATATAAGGACTCGCACCAAATCATTTGTTAGAATCTACAAATTCTCTTTGCAGTCTTGAATCTTTATGTAGAAATAGCTTAACTAATCAAAGTAACCAATAACCAGTGATGGATTTGCCCCTGCTTTTGAAAATTTCGATTTGAAATTCGTCGATTGCCGGTTGCGAGCAATTGCCAAAATAAATATTGACTCAAACGGAATCAAATGCCCAGTTTCTCTGCTTAAAAAATAAAAATTTTTATTTTATTTTTCCAAAATTTGCTTCGTTGGGCTCGAATCCATACGGCCATTGCCTAGATCTAATCATTCTTCTAGTGCCCTCATTAAATCAATAATGAGAATGATGTAGCACAATCTTGAAAGTAAACAATTTTTTCTTACTGCTTTCAAACAGACCTTGGTTCCATTCTGAACTATAGGTATATCCATTCCTTTTTTATGATCTGAAAACTTTTACATTTAGGATGGTCTTGGAAAATCGAAATTAAAAGCAAATTTATTTTTGTACACTGCCCGGGGTGAGAGTAATTTGTTGTTGTTTATGCCACATGTCTGACGTAGTCAGATCGAGGCCCACGAAATTCATCATGGCAACGGGCTAGATATACGTCTGTCATTAGCCTAAGCTTTGAGCCCATGAAGGTGACAGCACGATTTTGCTCACGATAGATGGCGACACCATTCGGATCCACAGATTTAACGAGCACGTTTTCCGTTTTGTACTCGGCGAGTATTTGGTGACATCGGGCATCGAACCCAGCCCTTCCGGTCTGGCGTCCGATGCTCTAACCACTAGGCTACCCACGGCGAGTAATTTGTACTCTGTATAAGAGTACAATTGTATAGTGAAGTAATCATACAATACAATTGTACTCACTATACAATTGTATAGTGAGTCAGTGTGTGTGTGTGGGCCAATTTAAGCTCATTCCGGGCCCTAGGCGCAAAAGATCTACAGGTCCCTTGGCAGTAGATCAGGGGTGGGTAGACTTTTCCAGTGTACGGGCTACTTCTAATGTTTTTAAGGTATTGCGGTCCACCCAGTGACGTGGGTGTGGCCATTCTGTTTTCAAATTGTATGTTTTCTTTTTTCAATACTTGTTTTCGACATTGTACCCCTCCATTAAAATATGACAATACTATTTTTTTACTACAAAAACTCAAGTAACGCAAGATTGTCAAGTTGAATGCTTGAACAACTATGAATGACTGCTAGACCGTGGAAGTATTCAATGCAGCGAGCAGAGAAGATACGTGAATCGATTAATCTGAAACCGACGTATGTACTTAATTTATTCACTACCTAGTCCGAGGGATATGACGTCAACACAAGAATCCAATCCCGTGAAAGCGCGGAAAGAGCTGATCATCAACATTTATTCTCCCCTTCAGTCGGCGAGTTGGGAATTTTTCCCCTACAGTGGCAGTGAACGTGTTAAGAGTCATCGTTTACTTCCAATAAAGGTACATGTGTCGTGTAAACATTAATCGAATCATTTTCTTAAGTAAAAACAGTCGCTTCGATTACGGAAAGACGATTTTAAAATCTAGGTGGCATCAGTATTCCATAAATAGGTTTCTTTTAGTATGCGAGTCTGAGTACAGGCGGTAGCCCCAAAATGTCTTGGCGGTCCACCGGTCGATCGCGATCGACTTAATGCCTATCCCGGCACTAGAGGATCAAAATTTATAACCAGAAAATCTGTTTAACCTTATCCGGGCCCCTGGGAGCCCACTGCCAGTGCCCAATGGATAAACTGACACTGTTTTGTGTAAGAGCAAAATGTTTTGAATTCGCGAAGGAACAAAAAAATAACAACAAAAAAATGGGAGGGGAATGAACGTGAATGAAAAAAAAAAAACAAACTAAAAATGGAAAACTAATATATTTTCGAAGTGATATACATCCGAATTATTACTAATAACAATGCTTTTTTCTGTTCCGTACTCGTGCTTGCATGATTAGTTATTTCTTAACGTTGTACTCAAAAGCTGCATACCTTTCTTGCACGGCAAAGAAACGATATAATCCTGTTATGGTGCTACAACTTTTGTCATATGCAAGCTATTATTCTCTGTGTGTGCATCTTTAACCATCATTGAAAGATATCTAAAATGGACATTTTGCTAATAACTTATTAAAAAAGTATGGGTTGCTCTTTAGGTGGATCTTAGATTTGGTACATTTTTTATGCTGGAGTGAAGCCTACTTTAAGACCAGAAATTCCACCATCTCAATTTACTAACAAAATGCTTACGGTCTAGGGACCGCAAGCATGTTCTCAACGTTTGGTGAGGTTTGTAAAAAGATATGTATGATATCTCCCAGATATTAGTCCGATGTCCCTTAAGAGCTTTACATTTTCGTTTTAGTCTATTAATATAGTAACAGCTTTTTCACGAACCAGAACCCGGGGTCTGTCGAATTAACTAAGGAGATGTACCATTGGAATTTTACATAATAAATGAGAACACTTGATTCCGAAGGAGAAATAATGGTGTTTGGGGGTTCAACCACCCTTCTAGATCAACAAATTTTAAATATATTTCATTACCTTTTCGGTATTTTCTTCAACGTGGTTTTTAGAATGTAAACCCTTCCAGTGCCGGTTTATCCATTGGGCTATTGAGGTGGGTGCCCAGTCCCGGGACCCGAAAGGGCCTGGATAAGTTGGACTTAAGCAGGTTTTCTGGTTATAAATTTCTATCCACCAGTGCCAAGGGAGCCTGCAGATCTTCTGCGCCCAGGGCCTGAAAGGAGCTTAACTTGGCACTGACCCCTTCCTCATAAGATTAGTCTCCATGTACAGGGATGTCTTAAGACATGGGCTAACTAGGCCCAGGGCCTCGACTTGAGAGGGGGCCTCGTCTCGTTCTCAATTTGGCCTCAATAAGACATGATCCGAATAGTTTTAATCGTCAAATGTACCCAGACATATTCTCCAAAAAACTAGGAATTTAGAACTATGCGCAGGGACATCTTAAGACAATTTGAGGTCCGAGATATTATAAGGTTTTTGAGGGCCCCTTGGCCCCTATGCTAAAGTAGGCCCTACCTGAGATCTTTAATAGTAGGCAGTATTATGCATTGTCAAATACTCGTTAAAACGGTCATTTGAAACAAATAAATACGCACGACTCGCAATCTAATAAACCTAGGCACAAACCAGATCAACCGATGGTCTATTTCGACTATTAGTTCAAAGATTGTTTATGGTATTAGGCCTAGGCCTAGGCCTAGACATGGACAACGGTCATCACATAACAATGCAGTCTTAGCACTTTTGCCAGTTGACATGCAGTCTGAAATTCCCTGTTTTTCAAAAAATATGTACGGGAATAATTTTTGACCATTAAAATAGTCTGGATCCTGATCTTATTAAGACAGAGTCGGAACGAAATGAGGCCCTCAGCCCGGGCCCATGTCTTAAGACGTTCCTAACTATACGTTTACTGACAAAATAAGTAAGATTACATTGTTATGTCATGTCCGTTATCCGCATCTGGGCCTAAGCCTACCTCCATCATTACTGATTTTGTCGAAAAGCGGGAGTCGGTCGAATCAGTTTGTGAGATTATGAGTCTTGCATATTTATTAATTACACGTCACCATTTGTAAAAGTACTTGACAGCGTATGCAGTATACTGTCAACAGGTTCGTAAGTGGGGCCTGCTTATACATAAAGCGCCTCGAGAAGTTTAAAGACGTCGTTGTCTATGTGCGCTTCTGGTGTGTGTGTACATATTTATACATTCGACTCTCGAGGATTCGAAGTTGAAGGGTTCAATGAAAAACTTCGAATTATCAAGAGGGTAGGAAAAACTCCCAAAATACACGAAGAGAAATTTTTTTCTAACACATTTAAATTTGAAACTATGCAATGAAACAATTGTACATATGTATAAAATTATTTTAAAGCATTTTAAAAAAGTTCATATTATATACAGTCTAAATATTAAATACTGAAGTTAAAAGTCCTGTATTAAAAGTATAAATTTATGCATTTAAAACAACTATTAAAAGAATACATACTGTGCATAATTTTTTTTTGACGAAAAAAGCTGTTATATTTTTTGTTTTACGGCATTCAATATAACTTTGTCAATAGGTATTTCTAGAATAAATGAAACTTGAAAAATGTCCGCATCACAACATGATTCTGAAGGAAAAAGTTGCTTAGTTTGTTTAGGGACATTTTAGCTTCTGTCAGAGTTATCGGAGTCAACTCCGATGGCCATTAAAGGGGCTACATTACAGGAGAGACAAGCAGAAACAATACAACCCAAAACATGTAAGATCCAATCTGTTTGCTACAGGACTCTACATGATAATGAGTGTTTGAATTATAGGGAGTTTTATAAGATAACTTTGAATTATCGCGTTTTGTATTCTGGCCAGCCACGGATTTTACTTCGAAATATTGAGTGTACCAAAACGCATTGTTTAGTTCGAAATATCAAGAGTTTTTCTAGGTGTTGAGCATATACTTCGAATGAACGAGAAGTTCGTATTATCGAAAGTTTGAATTAGCGAGGCGACTGTATATATGTAGCAGAAATATTCTTAGATGTTTTGATATGATAATGACGAAAACTTTCTTGATTCAATCCTTGTTATATGCATTCTCATTTCATGATTTTGTAAACATTGTAAGATTCAAAGTATATTATCATTGACACATAAATTATATTCATTTGCTATATAAAATTAATCCTAATTTTCATAAGTATCTTAAAATTCCGTTTACTATATTCTAATAATAATAAATTGGAAATTCCATTTTTTGTGTGTTTCTAAGCCATTTCAAATCAATATTCTAATTCAAAGGTCAAAATAACCAGACCATGAACCAATACAGGTCCGTGAGTTCGGATCCGGGCAGCGACAGAGTGATAATTTCATTATCTATTACAGTCACGTTCTTAGAGAAACAAAATATGTACTGGATGAAACACATTATCTCACTTTCCGGAAAATGTTTTTTTCTTCTCATGAAATCCGAAATTCTAGTGCCAAAATAGTTTAAGGACCACTGATGCAAATTAGTCAGCTATAGTTCGGCCACGCGTGTCCAGGGAATTTTTTTTTAAAAAAAGTAAATCCACACACACATATTTAGAAACTAAAATTCATAAAAGATGTGAATGTAATAAAAAGTAAATTTTTGTTCCTAGTTTATATATATAAAATGCCATGTTTTTACATTTTATTTATTTTTAGAAAGATGTATTTGCTTGCTTTCAAAAAGTTTAATCCAAACAGGAAACACATTTTAAGCCAAAAAGAAAATCATATAAGTGCATGAGGCTATAATATATACATTTGTTTATTATGTAAAAAAAATATTAACATTTTCTAAATATAATTTTCTTTTCAGTTTAAAACCCATTTAGTACTACAACATGTAAGAGATAAAATACGGTACATTTTACCAGAATAAGAGGGATTTTCTGAAATAGAAATGAGTATTGCTATAAAATAGAAAGTTCTCTGTATTATTTTTAGAGAGAAATCAGAAAATAATATAAATGTTCGATAATTTTTCTATCTAAAAAATATTTTGATTTTTAGACTTATACTTTATTCTTACACGAAAACAAATTTAAAGAGGACAAACGATTATTAAACGGGGAGTGAAATGAATTCATACTTAAAAAAAATCGTTTGAAAAATAAATTATATTTCTCTAAGTGAGATAGGTTAAATTAGAATATACTACGTGTCTTTTCTCTTGTATCATGCATAATGAATATTGAAATCTTTGGAATTATAAATTTATAATTTGAGTTTCTCTTTGCAATAAATAATAAAATTAAATTTAAAAAAAAAGTTTTTTGCGTTAATTTAAATAAATAAATTTTACCCAAGATTTTTTTTTTAACATTTTGTGTGATTTATAAGAATATTATGATAAACTTGACTCTTTAAAAATTGTTGAATTCTATAAGCTGAATAGCTAATTTCTATGAAATTCTTTCTAGAAAAATGGGTGATTGTTGATTTCTTATTAACATTTATTTCGAAGCGTTACTGATAATGACGGGGCTTCTAATTTTGAACTACAGTCAAGTGACGAGAGCGATACCTAATCGGCACTCCTCTCTTTGTACTTTCACACCGAACTAATGTTAAGATTTTGAACCTCGACACACTCAACGTTCATCAGCCTCTCCCCCAGGGGGTTCTTAAGTAAACCCAAGATGCACAAATCCCCGATTCGACAGAACAGCGCTTAATCTCTAAAAAAATAACTCGATTTATAGCCAAAACATTCAGTTAACACCATAAAAATTTTTGTGTTATATGATCTTTTCCTGATAACGATAAAATGTTTTCTAGATAAGATCAAACAAGAATCAAAGAGGTAACATTTAAAAATGCTGAAGAGAGTTCGTTTCAAATAAAACAAACATTGTGAGTGGAAAAAGAATTTACAAATTTCATACATACTTTAAAACTTTGTTTCCATATTTTTTCACTGTAATTAACTTTTAGAAAATTGAAAATTTGTCCCATTAGCTTACTTAAAAAATAATTTCTAAGTGGTGATTTTTAAAGGCGAAAGGAGAAGTAATTTTGTCTGAAAAATACGTCTTCGTTTGAAAGTGTGCTTTTAATTATTATTTAACATAATCAAATTATATTTTTTTTTTACAAATATGCTTTTTCTCTCAAAATATATTTTTTACACACACACACACACAACACACACACACACACACACACACACACACACACACACACACACAACACAACACAACAACACACACACACACACACAAACACACACACACAAACACACACACACACACACACACACACACACACACACACACACACACAACACACACACACACACAAAATATGCTCTTTTTCTTCTGAAAGCATAAAGATTGACTAGATTTATTTCACAGAGAGATCACTTAAGAAGAAATACGCACTTCATATGAAAAGAAAGTCACACAATATTGGATTTTCAGCAACGAATGCATATGTGTTCCACTTGGTTATATTTTTTAAAAAAAAAAGTTTAAAAAAACTTTTAGATCAACTAAAAGTAACCTTATAAGTTTGTAATTTTGGCAATGACGTTGAATTGAAATTTTTGATAAAAGACATTGTTCCTGTCAAAGATGTCTTTTCAACAGTTTTCACTTTAACCGTAGAAAACAGAGTCACCCTTGAATCTTTTAGCTGTTGGTCCATAAAACTTTGCGTCTTGCATGAATTATAATTTTCAAAAATGACCATCAGGGAATTGTTCGATGGCAAAGAATAATCTTCCTCCGATGGAATAGTTCGTAAGTTAACTAAATGTACTTCTGAAGGCCATGCTTCGGGTAGAAACGAAAGCTTTTGATTTGCTATAATAGCTTCACCATTGTCCGTAACGAAAGTGAGGATTGGATACTGAGAACGTAATGATAGTGTATGGGTTTTTAAGGATAACGATCGGGAAAATTCCTTATCAACAGATTCAGAAACAAGCCAGAAAGTTCTTGAAACCATTTGGTTGTCCTCAACTCCTTCTGACATACCACGGCCATCATCATTTGATGTTTTTCTATCCAGCATTATTTCCATGGTGCCTGAAAAGGACGATGTAACTCCATGACTGTGAGGAACTAGAAGATTTAATCGAATTTCTTCATCTTCGATGTAGATACTAGAAGTTGCTGGATAATAATTACCTTGGACAGGAAGATTGGTAGCATATTTCCGTTTCAACATCTGAAAGCCATTAGAATCGGTAAAAAATAATCCATTGTTGTTTACATTACTGTTGATTCGCATAATCAGTTCAATATCTTTACTTAGTTTAGAAATATCTGAGGAAATATCGATCTGTAATCCGGATGGCGCAGAATCAAAATGATACAAGCGTACAGAAAATTTAAAAATATCTTGATAAACGATATTGAGTTCACTTACAATTGGACCTCGGACCACACAAAGAAACGGAAAATGATCAGTCAGATTGCTAAATGGAATAGGATCAGGATGATCTGGTTGAAACAAGTACGCTCCACTGCGGTAAATCCATGGGATGTAAGCCTTGAAATCAATGTCAACCGATTTTGTGATACCCGAGTCTTTCATGTAAATTTCCTTAAGAACACCAGAGGGAGAAAATTTCGCTCGTAAATGAGGAGAATCTAAATTGATGTCAACATCTTTTGGTTCTTCAAATTGGAATGCAGAATTTTTAATCGAAGCTGTTGAATCATCTTTAAGGTAAAGTGAAATAACTGATTTCGTCATATCATTTGAACCAGTTGCATAATTTCTATCCAAAGTATAGGTAGAAAATGACAGAGGGCCGACAGTGATCACAAATATTAATTCAAATACACTACTTGACATAGTAAATCCATTCTTCCACGTAGGGTTTAGTTGTGAAGGTACTGTATTGCCTTCTGAATCTAATACTTGGATTTGTGACGATCTAACCTTTAACCGAATCGTTTCAGTTCGAGGAATAGTTAATGGATTAAAGAATATGACCTTCCTTCCCGAATCTGATGTTAAGACAGACATCTTTTTTGATGGATTATTCCATACACTTCGATAAACATCAGGATACACTTGAGATGTCCATGTGTTTTCTTCATAGAGTCTTTTCATGAGCAATATTTGAGTCATATGTGCAGCTACAGACATAGAATTAACTATTCCCACATGAAGTTTCCTTCCGTAATCTCCCATTACATGTCTTCGGGATGTACCAGTGATTGCATCGTGATGCTGAAATAAGGCAAGATTCTGTCTTGCTGCCACTAAAGATGAATAATCTTTCAACAAAATGTCATTCTCGGACTGTTTAATATTTGTTTTTGTTAAAGAGTACAAAATTTCAGCAGCTCTAAGCCAATGTTCCAGCTCTCGAGCAAGTTTTTTATAAAAGGGTCTTGTTGTGTAATACCCAGTCCAATACGAAGGCCTGGAGTTAGCATAAATATCCCCATAAGGAAAGAAATCTCCACTTAATGAAATCAATGGATTAGAAGAATCTTTTCGTAGTCTACGGTGAACTTCTTCAAAGTAATCGGCAACAGTTCCGAACCTGATGCGGGCATTCCAGTCTTTCTTCCCATTAATATAATCAAATAATTTTTTGTAGTTTTTATATTGCTGTTCCCATTCAGAGTGTATGTTATAGCGGAAATCATCGCCTAAGGGTACAAGCAAAACACTGTGATTAAATAAAGAAGCGTACCTTCCATACTGCGAAAGTAAATAACCAGCTTTTAACGCTACATTTTTATCAGTGATAACATCAGCTGTGCTTTCCGACATCTCTCCACCAACTTTTCGAAAATCGTAATTCAAACATGAAAAAGGATCTGGTCCACAAGTGTGCTTGAAGCTGTACAAGTCCGAAGGGCCCATGTGGCACAGTATTTTTGGAGCACCGAACGATTGTTCCCAATAGAAATCAAATGACTGCATTTTGGCAAGAAAGGCTTTCCAAGAATAGTGAGCTCTTAATATCACCATATCTGTCATACCAGCCATCGATAAAACATATGGCAAGCTGGCAGAATGTCCAAACACATCCACTGACCAGCCATGCACTGGAGTAATGTTAGTGAATTGACTTAACCATTGGTGTCCTTCTATTAGTTGATCTATAATGGCGAAATAACTGGTCGTTGCCTCATCTACCATTACCCATCCTCCAGTGACAAATTCTAATTGTTTTCTTTTCAGAATTTTCTTGACGGTGTCTTGAGTGGCCTTATTTTGCCTGAAATAAAAATGAAAGAGTTCATGTCTGGTGCTAAGAAAAACTACACGAAATATGATTCATGCCTAAAACTATTACCTATAAATAGTACAAAAATTGCTTAGTATCAGATTAACATCAGTTTTTAATTTTAATATTAGTAATTATTTATTTATAAAAGCCTTTTGTGTGATGTTACAGATGATTTTTTTTCTTATACATTATCTTGTTTTATAGATCAAGAGGATTAAACTTTTCTCTCATTGTACATGTTTATATATTATGGAGAGTAATATAACAATAGCTTATTGCCAATTGTTTCTTATTATCCATCAGTGAGGATATAAGTATTTTAATGTTTAAAGGAGGTAAAATTTATCGTGAAAAATTGCTTAACTTTCTAAAATTTAAGTTAAGTTTTTTTTAATCAGTAGAAAATTTCTAAAATTGTGGGTCTTTTTATGATAGAATAAATCATATATAACACACTTAACACTGTCTTGTGATTATGACATTAATTTAACAAGTTATTTATTCCAGACTTTAATTCAAAGTATTATATACAGAGTTATTCATAATTCCCTCCGAGGTTTCGTACCGCTATAGTAAAATAACTAAGTCGAATGCAGCAAAAAAGAACTTTTGAAAGAATACAAAAGAAAAAACAGCTTAACTTACGTACCTTACAAGTGTTCTATATGTGAAATCTTGGTTACATGGCATAAATCAATGCGATAGCCCGGTTCCTGCCACACATGGTACTATCAACGTTTTTGACAAAACGTATAATTCTTTCTTACAGTTCTGCTACATCACACAGCAAAGAGGTTACCAAAAATCTTGGTCTTATATAAAAGACCAAGTCTTCGGACAACACGCTCTGTCAATAACGTTGATAGTACCATGTTGAATAGTATGGAAGTAGTATGAGCAGTATGGACCACATCGTATTGATGTATGTCGTGTAACCAAGGTTTCGCACGTAGAACACATGTAAAGCATGTAAATAAAACTTGAATTGTTTTTGTATTCCTTCAAATATTCTTTTTTCTTGCTGTATTCGTCTTAATTTTTTACTATAGCGCTACGAAAATCCCGAGGGAGCTAAGAATAATCCCGTACAAAGAGAAAAAAAAGACCGAAGTTTTGAAACAAAACAATGTTAAGATTAAATTTATATAGAAAAAAAAAGCAACGTTAAATTTACCTAAGAAGCAGTACTTTAAAGATCAAATTTTTAATAAAAATCTTATTGATCCAACATCAAACATTTAAGAAAGAACAAACAGCTATCTTCTTTCTAAGAATTACCAGATGGCAAATCAATAAAATTTTAACTATCCCATATATTTCTTCATGCTATCTAGTTAAACAATAAGTTTTAAACTGAATAATTAATTAAACAATTAAATGGAAGTATGTTTTTACTTACTTTTCCCACCATCTGGAGAAGAAACTGATTTCTGCCCAAATGAATTTGAATTCTTCAGTCTTATTAAGAAAAGTGACCATGTTATCCAAGATAAAAGTCACGGAATTCTCAAAGTAATCATCAAATGTTCTTAGCCATCCAGGATCTACATGCGAATGAGGAAGGATAATGACCTAGGGAAAAAATATGGAAATATATTCCCTTTGTTTATAAGTAATCATATATAATAATGATTAGTTGATGCATTTATAAATTAATGAGTAAGATGATGACAATCTGTAGACCGGGATAAGCATTCAGAATTAGGTAACAGAACTGATGAAGTGATCTCGATGCAAAAATTGTTAAGGTATCGGACTATCTCTCTCTCTCTCTCTCTCTCTCTCCTAAAATTGTGAATTTACCAAAACTCTTACATATTTTTTTTATGATTTTATTTTATAGGCTATCTTATTAGCATTATAAAAATGCCAAGTTTAGCATTTTCCGTTCCCTAGAACAAAAAATACAAGTGTTTTAGTAAAAGCAGATGCCATTACTTTAAGCAATATGTCATACTTTAAAACGCGTTTCACTCGAAATGAAAATTTTCAAAGGGCCAGCGATTGCTAAAAAGGCTTTGAAAATAATTAACTAAATTTTTTCGTGTATGTTCTGTATAATAGTATAAGTGTTTTAACCTTCAGATTTTTCACTGTCTTATTACAAAATTTACAGTCCCTTATGTGAATACAATCACTGTTTTTTTAAAGCAATTTCATATAATAACTAAGATAAAGTGCTCTAGTTTTTGTAAAAATTAAAATATCTCTTATCCTGAAGGTCATTTTGAAAATGAATAACAAAGCAACACATCGGAATTGAAAAATTGAAAATATGTTCGTAAACTTTTGGTACAGAAGGGTACGTTTACGTTATTTTTTGTAAATTTTTATGCATTTTTCCCACACACACATATTTTAGCAATTATAATTTCTTTTTATCTTCTTAATTTTAGCATATATTTCTTAAAATGTACTAAACAAATCTAAAAAACACAAAAGAATCCCCATATCTCCATTTCTTAAAAAAAAAAAAAAGCTGTCGCAAGTAGTCGGATACCGTGCAATTTTGAAATTATTGCGAATTGGGTCCATTTTTTGTATGCAAGATTATATGTGTTATTTACACAATGCGATATTGAAAGTGCAAAGTCAAGAAGGAATGGACAGAAAATTATGCAAATTTCTGGTCAAGTGCACCTCACCAAATAATGTAAATGACGAGAACTGCTTAGCTCTCCGGCACACGCTCGTTGAACAGGATATAACGGAAGGAACTAGCAGGATGGACAACATACTTGCCGTTATTTGTGTCCAGAAAATCATTATGAAATTTGTTTGCTTGTCTCTACAGACGCGTATAATAGAGAATGCCACACCTGCCAGCAACAAAGGCATTTCCAGGATACAGACGACTTTAAAGGAAACACGGTGTTAGGATTGTGAAAGGCAGGTTGGTACATCATGCCTGCACTTACCTAGGTTCATGCATAGTGAACATGCTGTACCGAAGATGGCGGGAATGAGGAAATGGGATACGTTAGGGACTTACCTGTACCACCGGAGCAATGTCAACATGTGTGGATCGACGCATACACTAACTATCAGTAGTGGCTCCACAAGCCACTTCTACCACCCTTTTGTAACATATGTAACACTCTTGTTTTTCCTATTTCAACCAGTGCCAGTACCCATCGATTTGTTGCTGGGGTCAGCACTCAGGGAGTCCATTAAGAAGACAGCCACTGACTCTATGACATAAAATAGATTTAGCTTGCAACTGTGCTGGGCGAGGGACGTAAGCGATATCGTCGTTGTGTTGCCAGACGAGTCATGCTTATGTTTGTCCATTGATAGTTGCAGTGTACTTGTGTAGCACCGACGTGGTGACAGGTCCAATTCGTCCACTTTAGGTGGAACCTCCCACGCACGAAAACGGGGCATCATGGTTTGAAGCGCCATCCCATACGATTGAAAGTCACCCATGATTTGTGTTCAGAGCCCTTTGGTGGCCCAACTATACGTGAATGATGTGATGCAGTCGGTGACATACTCCTTCCCTTAGAGGGTCCCCAATACCCTTTACTTGCAGAATAACACCCAATCACATACTGCATGTATCACCCAACATGGTGTGCAAGATGTATAAAGGCTTCCTAGTCACTATTCTCCCCCGATCTCTCGCCAATCGAACGCGTCTGGTATGTGATCGAACGCTCTTTGCATACCTTTTCACCGACGCGTTCCAAACAAGAACTGTAGCAAATGGTTGACAGGGAGGGAAGAACTATCCCTCAGGAGTCTATCTGTACTCTCATTGGCTCTGCACCTTCGTGTATCACAGTTCATAGCAATCCTACAACCTACTAAGCTGATGTTGTTCTCGCTCTATGTTATGCGTATTATTTCAAAATAAACATCACTTACCATTTGTTTCTATCTGTTCTCTATTTGCAGAGTTTCTTTACTTTCTGGGCACTCCTTTTTGGTATGCATTTTCATTAATTTTTAATGATTTAAAATATTTTTATTTCTATGCTAATATGTAAGCGATTTTTTAAAATTCTATTGAAGGTTATAATAGATTAGAAAAACGTCTTTACAAAAATAAATTGAAAGGGGGGAAAATGCTGCTTTGATAGAAAAATTAAAAATATGGCAATAAGTTGATAGTATTGGAGATATTTACTCAGATTCGGGAATTATAAGAAACATTATTTTCCAGCTTATTTGTTCCCTCAGAAGTGCTACTTAATACAGATGTTTTGCATTTCAAGTAACTCCCGATTCTAAAATTCTTAGATGCTTGATATATGTATCTTTAAATAGGGTGAATATGAAGTCTTGACTTGATCATAAATATTTACTTTGTTGAAACTATTATACTTACACATATGCTTGATTAGATATATTGTAAGTACTGTTAAGAAATTTTTTACAAGACCATTTACCTCAGTAAATTTCAACGTGTGCCCTTTCGGTAGCTCGGAGAATGTCTAAGCGGTATTCCAACTCCCACCAAGTGTTCTTTAATATGTTTTGCACTTTATAAGCATGAAACCTAAGCCTTTTATAAAGAATTTTCACCAAACTGTTTGCGAAATTGAAGTTCACGTGGTGCTTCACAAATTGATGTTGTAGGACACGATTGTCGAACGTGTATTCAACAGTTGCTTTACCCACAAGCCCTGCCACTTCTAGGAAGATCCTCAACGCTGCCTAATTCTTTAAACATTTCATGACATCGCTGTATTGATTTTGCACCAGGAGGTTTGCTTCCATAACAATGTCGAAATTTAAGCTGAGCCTTAGCCCCTTCAGCAATCAATTGTTTTGTCCAAAATATTCCAAAAAAAAGGCACATTTCTTCATATGGATGAGTTTTATTTTAATTTCCACTTTTAAGGCTTTCTTACTGTTTTTTTTATTTTATAATTGAGGAACACAAAAAGCCTTAAATGCTTGCTTTGTATAAGTACACTCTGCATGCTATGAAGAATGTTTCACATACCTTAAAAGAATTACTTTCACACACCCACAAAGAAATTTCATGTTCGTATCTCTTTTTCAAACGGTTGAGGATTTTGTGTGTGTGTGTGCATATATATATGCTCCTAGCGTAGCTAGTTCTGAGTGGGCCCTGTATCACAAAATTCCTTCGAGGCCCTTTTTTAGATATTAGAATCCTATTAGTGGGACTGTAATTGCATATGTTGGGGTCTCTTGTAGCTTAGGGGCCAAGTATCATTGATACGGCTGATATGGCGGTAGCTTCGCCCCTGATATATCCACACACACAATTTGAAGCATGGTGTAATACTAAGTCTTGCATTGCAATGGGACAGAGATAATATCGGCTTTTTTGGATTATCTTTCCATTTTCATTTCTTCTCAATCAAAAAAATTGCACATTGCCTTGCCAAGCCCTGGTCTTTATCGTATATTTTCCAAGAATCTAAATTCTTGCCTTCAATGAAAAATCCCAGCCTTCACCATAAATAAAGTCCCGGATGAGAACCATTTTCATAACATGGACAAACTGCATCTCTTAAAAATACTGGCATTAATAATCTCACTAAAGAATTAAAAATATGTGCAAATCAATCAAAGATAGAAAGAAAAAAATATCAGTGCCCGTACAGCGTACTGGCAGACCGATTGTGACCAGCTTTTTGTAGCCCGTACGGTGTATGGGCAAACCAGTTAAGGGGTTAATGGGCGAATGAAACCAAAGCACACATTAGGTTTTCTCTTGAATCGACGCCATTTCGGCAAAAAAGGATGTCTTCTATACAAATGTGTCCCTGAGTTACCCTTGAAGGAGCATTCGCACAATTCACTGCACAACAAGAAAAAAAACTGACCAATCCAATTATACAAAATATACATTATTACATTAACCCTTTCGTGGGCCTTGGGAAGAGATTATTTTCGATCAACATGATCTTACAAAATACACCTGTGGGAAGCGCAAAACCCATTATAATATATTGGCCTTGCTATTATAATCATGGCCCAGTGGCTTAGTGGTAGTGTATCGCGCTTACACACCACAGGTCCGGGGTTCAAATCCCGGGCTGGGCAAGGTCGACATAGCCTTTCATCCCTTCAGTGGATCGATAAAATGAGTACCAAGCTTGCTTGGGAACTGAACGCTGGAGGTTTCACGTCAGACTGACCACTTGACCGAAACATCAGCACATGCACCCCAGCGCCTAAGGTCACGAAAGCTGAGATAGGCACAGCAGGCCTTGGCCATCATGGGCTGTTGCGCCACTGAGTTCAGTTCAGAATTATAATGATGGGAAGACTAATATATATATATATATATATATATATATTATTGACTTTGCCATCATAAACAGTTTTATTCCGTGGCAAGTGAACAAAAGAAACAGAAGTTTAGACCAGCTTACATTCCGTATAGCATTAGCTCGTCAGCTAATAGACGGATATTCCTCAAGATAAAGGAAAGTACGTCCTTCTAGCTTCCAAGAAAAGTGTGTAGTTCCGGATGATGCGTGCTTTGCCAGTGTGGGAAATAATATGCCAAAGGTGATGTACAACTATGACGGTGTAGGAAATGTAGCAGAAAGGGACAAGATATATATATATATAAGAGGATCCATTACATATGTGCAGAATGTGATGTCCCCTTGTGCATTGAAACATGCTTTCTCATCTTTACATAGCAAATAATCACCATTAAATTTAATTTTCTTTATGACGGTGAATGGTTCCTTGGGAAGTATTCTTCCCACTCCTAAAATTTAAATGCAAACATAAAATTTCGCAAAATAAAATAAATATCCTTAAATGCTATTGTTTAGTTGCTAATAAACCATAAAAAACTGCGAGAAATTCAAAAGTGAAATAAATTGCCCACGAAAGGGTTACCAATGGTACTCAACCTTTTTTGCCACCGGGCCGCATACGTATGACAACTATTTCACTCGGGCTACAATGTGAGGATTAATGGGGGGGGGGGAGGCCCTATTAGACCAAAGACATTAAAAAAGTGGAAAATTGATCAAAATATAATGACAATTTTTGATTTTATTTTAAAACAAATTTAAACTTCATCAGACTCAACTCACAAAAAATAGGCTTGCATTTTATACCCTGTTATGGAGTAATTGCGATTTCTTTTAATGAATTATGCCAAGTTCCCCTCCTCAAATATTTTGTTGCTGTTGCAAAGGTTTCTTAAAGAATTCCAATTTATCTCTTCTTGAAAGAGATCCTCTAATAAAAAGAGCCATTGAAAGATTTATGTTTAGTGACATTTACATTTTACGAGCAAAATTATATTTTAAAAATTATATTTTATTTTTTAAATATATCATTTTCAAGACAAATTAAACAAGTTTTTGATCCCTGTTTGATTTTCTCTACGAAATAGTCAAGATCCCTATCATCTTGAACTAGCATATACTCTTTAGATATTTTTCACTTGGAAGACATGAGGGTTAACTAAAAATTAGTTTCACACATAAAATGGTCGCTATTCTACTGTTATTTATTAACACTAACCGTTACAATTATATTTCAAGAAAAAAAAATATCCCCAATCCATACCAACACAACAACGAGAGGAAAATTAATACTTGGGATTGCTTGATTGATGGAATTTCTTTCTAAATTATTTATATATTTTTCTCTTAAAAATTTGAATTTGCTAGTGCAACGGGTCACTCAGAAGGGGGTCCAGTGGGACACAAGCGGCCCGCAAGTTGAGTATCGCTTGGTTAAACAGTTATTTTGCAATGAATTTTTATAATCCGGGCAAGACTATTGGTTCACCTTGTATATTGTTACGAATTTTGTATAAAATAATGTAAATAATTTGTATTTGAATGTGCAATGCATTTACACTCATGTCCATAAATAAAGGATAATTCATAATCACACAGAAATTGAACTTTAAAATAAAAATTTCACCTGTAGAATTATCACACACATTTTGAAGAAAAATATGCAAATTACAGGAAACCACCAGATGGCGTGGATAGTACGTCACAATGACGAGAGTGTAAGAGAGGGGTATATAAGGAATGGTGGCAAAGAAGTAAAATTGTTCATAAGCGCTTTAAAAGCCTTTCAGTGCAATAACCGCATAGTTATGGCACAAAGGAAGCATTTGGATGATTTTTTACGTGGTAGAATTATCGGACGACTGGAATGTGGACGTACCCAGCTGGAAGTATCCGAGGAACTTGGAATCGCCCAGAGTGTCATCTCCAGGATTTGGCAACGATTCCAAGATGATGGTAATGTGAGTAGATGTTACAGAACAGGTCGCCCCCGAGTTACAACGCCGAATGAGGACCGGTATTTGGCAGTTAGTGTCAAAAGAAACAGACGGAGCACAGCATCAGACCTGTCTCGTCAGCTCTCTTCAGCTCCCGGTACGACAGTTTCAAGGCAGACCGTGTACAGACGCTTAGGGCACATTGGTCTATATGCTCGTAGGCCTGTCAGATGTGTTCCCCTTACCGCAACTCACTGTCGCCTGCGATTAACCTGGAGTAGAGAGCATGCATTGTGGACACCGCAACAGTGGTCTTGTGTGATGTTTTCCGACGAGTCCAGGTTTAGTTTGCAGTCTGATTCTCGCCGGACTTTCATATGGAGAGCGCCAGGTACCCGTTACCACCAAGAGAACATCATTGAACGACACCGTTACGGTGGTGCAGGATGGCTCGTTTGGGAAGGAATTATTCTTGGTTCCAGAACTGACCTGCATGTTCAGAGTGTAACGATGACAGGCCACATCTATCGAGGTGTCATTCTGGAACAACATGTACGTTTGTTTCGGGGCGCCATGGGTGCTGAATTTCTGTTTATGGATGACAACGCCCGTCCTCACCGTGCAAACATTGTAGACGAATGCCTTCAATCGGAGGATATCACCCGTATGGATTGGCCAGCATACTCACTGGACTTGAATCCAATAGAGCATGTGTGGGATATGCTTGGCCGACGAATTGCAGCCCGTCAACCCCCTCCCACCTGTCTACCGGAACTTCGGTGGGCATTGCTTGATGAGTGGTGTAATATTCCCCAAGATCAGATTGATAATTTGATATTCAGCATGCGTAGGCGTTGTAAGGCCTGTATTGCATCGTCCGGGAGACATACTCCGTATTAACCATCATACTAACCATGTCATACTGTTTTTTCTAAATAGGTTCTTTTTTAAAATTTGCTCCAGGGAGTAAAAATCGCAATTTTTATTAATTATTTCAAACATATAGTATCTTTTTTGCTCTTTACCTTTTGTTTAATAAATAGACTTTACAAATAAGTCAAATTTGTTTTGCTTCTGTCTCTTTCTTTGCCTGAACTTCATTATCTATAATTTATGGACATGAGTGTATATTACTCTATGCTATATTTATTTCATGTTAAAATTGTAATATTCACAAGCAACGCCGTCTCTTACGTTATAATGGCGATTCAATGGGAACTTGACGAAATATTGGCGATAGAGCCAAATTGGCATAATTTTTGGCGATCAATTTGGTGAGTTCGGGACCCTATGGATTCTTCTAGAAATTAGAGGAGAAATCCACTAATTTCACGATTTATGACGCGAGCGCATCTTTCTCGAAGTTTCGGCCACTGCCATATATAGAGCGATACTCGCCGCAACAGTCAATCTGGTTTTGACTAGCGATTAGTAAACTTGCCTTGACCGTGAGAACTAGCGATTAGCTGGACTGTTCAATATTACGAGCGGTGCTTGTGTGTAATATTTTACGTACGTGTATGTTAGACACTGATAACTGGGTCTGAGTGCTGTTGAAGGTGTGAAATCTTTCTGATATTTATTCTACGAATTAGGCTGTTGAATCCTGTATTTTTAAAGATTGATTTACGACAACAAATACTCATCGCTCTTTAAAAATTGCCTTGTTGTTTACGACTGATTCTGCATAAAATTCTCGAACCCCGATCAATGTAACAATATCTATACGAAAGCAAATTTTTATATTAGACATCTTTTCGTATCATGAATAGGAAGCGACTTGTAAACAGGAGACCCAATTATCCCAAAACCCATTGCTCTGTTCTCAAAATAGAGTATATTTTTAACCATTAGCAAGCAGTATAATGATGAAATGACTTATCAGCTGCACGAAACAAATAAATAAATAAACCGACACAGAATAAAATAAGCAACACGTATGCGTTGAATGTTATTCTTTTACACGCATATGTGTCTGTGAGTAGTGTTCCATTTATTCGTGCAAACACAAATATTTGTGCATAGAAAACAACTCATTTAACATATAGTGAGTTTCATGCCAAAAAAAAGACAAAATTTCACAGTAGACAAAGACCATCGAAAGTTCGCATGCAGCGCAACGCTTTCTCTGTAGAAACAGAATGCGACTGCATGTATACAAAGTAGCACGCCAGGAAATAAATATCTATCTGCAATGCACGCTAATATGGGAAATGGGCAAAAGAAAGAATAAAAAGAGTAATCTGTTGTTTGAATTTGTAAGATTGAAAGGGCGAACAGAAGCCACGAAGGACATTTTTTGGGGGCAAAAAAAAAGGTTTTCATTTTCATCAGCGGACATATACAAGAATCACGAAGAACTGCTTCATATGACAATACTTTCATCGTATATTGAACCACAGTTGAACGTTAATAAGCAAAATCTGGGGAAATTTATGTATAGAATAGATTCAGCATTCTAACGAGATTAATTTCGGTAAAAATGGATTCCTTAATGAATAGACAGAGCAACAACAGCATCAGAAAGTGTCGAGCAGAAAAGGAACAAATCGACAGAATGAAAAAATACTGATATCCAGAGCGTGACGATGTATATTCTGACATTCCAAACACAGTTTTAAGTGCTCTTCTGTTACATCATGACAGCTTGTCTCTTGTTTGGATTTTGACAAAATGTTATTTGTATCACACGCTGTTTTTTTAATATTTTTTTTAAAGAAAACAGATTTTTATTTATTGTAAATAATGGAGTCAAATGCAAGTAGGGTTAATGTAATGCATATGAAAAATACTTTATTTGCATGAGTAGAATGGGCTGGGCAGCGTGGTTGGTTTATCGCTGGCTTTCTGCATCCAAGGTTGCGGGTTCGACCCCAGCCCAAGTCGGTGGGATTGCATGATGCAGAAAATCTATAGCGACCATGTCGTATGAGTATACGGCATGTTTAGGATCTCTAGAGTGTCTGTTTGTTTTCGGTACTCTCGGAAAAACTAAATCCTAGTATAGGTACGCATCGTCCAGAGCTCAGGTGCCTCCCTCTAGGGAGGAAACTGGGCGTCAAAATTACGTGTGGTGATTGGTATCCACCTATATGGTGCCGCACTAGATCTGCAATGGTAAAAATACCAATCTGTATCCTATTAGAAATAAAAAACCAATGGAAAAATATCGGTATTTAAAAAAAACTGCTCCACACGCTGACAATTAAGCCATAGAAAAGCATACTGTTTATCAAATTCATGCAAAGCTATTCTTTTTGTTGCTCTTTTTTCTCAACAAAATGAAGTTTTGAAATATTATACGTTATATGTTATATGGAATTGTATGATACATTAACAAATAATCTTCCTAATTCTACACATGCAACAATTATTAATATAAATTTGAGTCATGCATATTTGTTTGGTTAATATTAACTCATTAACAAAAATGATTAACTCATACATTCACATATCTAATTAGAACAAAATTCTCTCAGGATGTTCGGAATTAATAATTTAAACATAAATTACTTATAAGAAATGGAGCTCATATGTAAGTATATAACTGAAAGATAAAATAATGATAAAAAAAACTATTATATAATTTTTGCATTTAAGGGGGAAAGTTAGAGTAGAAGCGGGATGAATAAGAAGGAAATATTTTTTCCACGGTATGACAAATTTATTCGAAATAAATGATCAGATGCAGAACTTTGTATAGTTCTAGAAAGGAGGAAAAGAGTTAAAGATTAACATTTTAATTTATTTTGGCATCATATTCACAATATTTGTTGTTATAATTGCACAGAAAAATAATTTGAAATACTTTAAGTAGAAAATTCGGTTAAATTATCGTTTGCGTAAAAGTGAATTGATTCGAATCATATTCAACTAAAAGGGGTTAGTCCTGTTTTAAATAATTTTAATGCAAAGAATATGAAGACAACAATTGTAGTAATATTAGAACTTTGATTTTTAAAAATTAAGGAATTCATAGTGCATTAATATTAAAAAAATTAAGACATTACAATGTTTGTTTAAAATATTTTTAATAGCTAAAGTTTTGAAATTAAAGTTGCCTTCCAAAATAAGATAATTTTATTTCCTTGGCTGAGGAAAATAAGCATTAATCCAACAAGAATCAAGATGGTTTTAAGGGAAAAGAATTCTATTTTACAGTTGTCATTGAATGTAATTATGTTGCAGAATAGGAATATTCCAGAAATTCATCACATTTAATAATTTGTTGACGAGGCAAATTTTATAGCTTTTTCATGCTGCGTTTGAAATAACCGTTTGGTTTCTTTTAAAAATATTTTTTTAAATTGGAAACAATTGTTATATATTTGTAGCTAAACAAGAGAGTAAAATATCATTACTCTAGAATTCTAATACATAATAATTGATCTAATTCTAATTCATAATAATTGCATGTTTGTTTTTCCAAATTTTATGAAGATTGCACACAAAAACTTAGTGACTTTAATCTAAGAGTAATGAAATTTTATCAGTTTTCACTTCCCCGGACTCTTTTTGTAAACTATTATTATTGACATAATCCTTATATAACATATAAAAAATTAAGTTTGAGTTGTTTCTCAACTATTACAATATTTTAGAAAATTCTATTATTCTGATCAACTATAGCATTTGTACATTATTCGAAATAATCTTTAAGAAAAACTTTATTTCGCCAACTATTTGCAAAAATATAATACTCTAATAAGCTAAAGACTTTAAATTCGTTATTAAACACATACAATTACGCCTTTGTTTATTTCACAAAATTTGCCAAATACTTCCGCTTCTACATAAATGATATGTCACAAATGATATAATTACAAAGTTAAATGTCTTATTCACACTTTCGATTGTAAAATATTTATAGTATTCTAATCTTCCAAGATTCTGAAATCAAAGAAATATGAGCTTTTAATGTACGTTAAGAGCAATTAAAAATAAATTCTAAAACTTATATACAGTGGACCCCAAAAGTGTTCGTACACTTGCAATTTCGCATAAAATTTAATATTTTCGACTAATAAAAATTAATATATTGTAATTGTAATTTTTTAATGATATCTGCACCTTGTTCTTAATAGAATGATATAATTATTTTTTTAAAATGATAAAGCTATTATTTTTAAAAATTAATAATCAAAAAGCTATTGAAAATTACGCCACAAAAGTCTTCGTACACCTAACAAAAAACTCAACTTAGCTTTAAATATTGTATTTCTTTCTTACTTTATATTTAGTAGGATATCTTTTAGTGTCCACAATAACTTATAAATGTTTTGGTATAGATTTAATCAGTTTTTTTTTGTAATTTCTGCATCGGTTTTCCTTCATGCTTCTGTTATTATTGTTTTTATTTCCCACTATGTGTTTGTGCGTGTATGTCATGTTTTCTTTTTTTTTTAAATCAAATTTTCTCCAAATGTGTTCTACTGGGCTAAATAAACTGATTGAGGAGGTTTTTTCAGAATTTTGGACAGTTATAGAGACACTAGCGGCGTACATTGAGAACAGAGCGCTTGGCGTCATTATCCTGTTAAAAAATGAAGTAGTCTCCTATATCCAAATTTTCGCCGGATAATTTAAAATTTCTCTTTAAAATATTTAAATAGAGCTTATGATTCACAATACCATCAAAAAATACCAAATTACCTAATTTTGAGGCTGATTTACACCTCTTCGCAAGAACATTTCCATCTCCATGGGTTCACTGATCCAATTTGATTCTTGGGATTAAGTTTCAGAAAATTTAAAATTGACTGCAAATTGATTGGGATGAGGGAAAATTAAAAATTTTTGGTTCTGATGGACACATAATAGTTTGTAAATGAAAAAATGTGGAATTTAATCCCATGAATTTATATGGAACAAGAACTCCTCCTTCTCCTCCATGCATGGAGGTGGAGAAGTTCTTGCGTGGAGGTGTAAATCGGCCTTAAAATTAAGGGGTCTCAGGGGTGTTAAAAATGTTTCGAGAGCACAAAATATGAACAATTTTCGACTAGAAATAATTCTTTGAGGTTAAAATGAAATAATTTGATTCTTTTACACTTTTTTTTATAAAGGAATAAAGTTTCAAAAAAGTATAAAATGTCCAAAATATAATCATAATTTTAAAAATAATAAGCACATAAATATAAGAAAATTTTTTGTAAGAAACAAATAGTAAGTTTTACGACGCGCATGATATTTTCTGAAATAATAATTCTAATTACTAGCAATAAGTTGATTTATAAAGTCAAATATATCCTTATTAGATGGTAGCGATTAGATATAAAAAGAATAAAAAATAATATTTTTAAAAAATAAAAAAAGTACATTTTAAAATTTTTTTCAAAAACTTTAATTTTTTTGAAATTTTTTAAATAATTACAAATATGTAATACTATAAATAGTTAGGATTTAAAGATTATGATAGAGTTTATAATTCTGTAAAGTTTTATGCATCAAAGTATGATAGTTTTTGAAACGCAATGCGCGTAAGTGAAAAAAACACAAACTGAGAAAAAAGGCTTTAAAGTTTTAAATTGAATTTGAGAAAATAAATTTTAAAACTTACATGCTAAAATGCTCCAGGATCATAGGATATGCCTTCCTGTTGCTCAAACAGCTCAATTTCTTTACTCTTTTTAATTTTTTGGCTCTGCGAGCTTCAAACGATGACGTTGAGCTCCTCTTTCTTGACGTAAAGATTCGACGATTGTCACGTTCAGCCAGGGACACACAAACATTTTTGTTAATTTTTAAGCCAAATTTCTCTAAAATAGTAATAAGTATTCGATTTCCATCATTAAAAATGCTGGTTGCTAGATTTGCAGCAATCTCTGCAATCTGAAGGCTAGAATCAATCGTCTTCGGACAAAACTTCCAGATTAATGAATTTAAACTTGCATTAGGATTCTGTGTCTTACCTCCTAAGCATTTCTTCAGGAGTGTCAGATGAGATAAGTCTGCAAATACAGGCTTAATTGCATCTCGAACAGCTTTCGCAACTGAGGGTTTGTGTTTATAATTTTGTAAATTATTATTAATTGCGGCATTATACTTACACTATGTATTTGGATTTGTAGGACAAAATCAGTGCATCGGTTCATCATCGGTGCTGCAAGAATGACACCAAACAGCCCAAATGGCTTTCCGCATTTCCTTTACACTAGTAGAATTGCATCGAATAGCATTACCATAGTAATGCGCAAGCTTATCAATTAAACTATGAGTTAACCTACCTTTACCGCCTATAGTTTTACCATCAGATAATTTCCTCTTACCATATACTAATTTAAGCTTCCTAAGTCTTGTACCCATTCTCTTTTGCACATGGCCTACACATTCTATTTTCTGAATAAGATGGTCATCGCCGTATGGACTGTTTTCAGAAAGGGCATTGAATGTTTTTGTGTCGCCATCTCCTATGTAGTTCGAATATTTCAGGTTGTGAAGCTTTTCTGATCGATTAAAAATCCTCAACATCCCGTCAACCTCCATCTTACCAGCAGAGCCAGAATAATTTTTTCTACGTGAAATCTTATGCGCTCTTTGCCATTTATTGTACTTGATACCAAACTTTACCCCTTTATAAATGTCGCTTCATTTGCAAAATGAGGACAACACTTCCCTATCCAAAACCTAACCTGTTTCGGCCCCATTAGAATACATACTCCAATCAACGATGAATGTCCTCTCGTCTTCCAGGTCCCATCACCACTTACCGTTAAAATGTTATCAGGTAACGAAGAATTTTCTTCGACAGCTGCCCTGTTCATGCTTTCTTCGGCGACTTCCTTCATAACAAGTGAAAGTTTATTATTAATAACATCATATGATTTTTGTTCAACAGGATTAGGAAGACTCATTACAGAACAAAAGGTTTTTAATGACTCTAAACCTTGACCTATGCATCTCATTGCTAAAATAGATCTTCTGTTAATTTCTGGAGCATTATTTTTATTCCCAATGTTTTCACAGCTTGAAAAATTACAAATACTCCCACAGTTTTTACAATGTATTTCAAAATTCGAACATAAACCACGAGTGGATTTTTCATTAATTGTTAATGGTTTATGACATTTTAAACAGCATGATACTGACAAAATAGAGCTAAAGGTTGAAATAAAATCAAAAATACGATATTTTTTGAAGTTTTCACTTACCTTAACAAGATTTGACTTTAATGAAGTCTGAATTCCTGAAAGTTTTTTACTAGAAGCATTTTTCATTTCGGCACACTTACTTGTACTTTTCATTTCTACACACTTCCTCGTATCTTTCATATCTGTAACATGTGAGTCACTTACCTTTAAATATTTATTTCCTCTAAATCTTTTCTTGGGGCGATTGCCCATTGATTTTTTCAGAATAAAACAATAAATATCTTCGATTTAGATAAGTGTTTTAAAAAAACGTGTGCTAAAGTAAACACAACAGAATCAAAACACAGCAGAATGAATGTGTTGAGTTGCAGGCTTCCTTCTGATCAACTCAAGCGCTTAAAATATTTCATGATTCTTATTAAAAACAGAAAAATGAAAGGTATGCATAAATCACAAATAAATGGGCGTGGCATTTGTCCATTTAAAAGTTGTTATGACTAAATTGCTGTTTGCAATTTTTTGAATAACTTTCGAAGTTTTTGGAGTATTGTCACGTGGTTAGTATCAAAATGTTCAGAAAAAAATGAAGAACAAGATATATTTTTTTCAAAAATTCGAAAAAAAAAAGGGTTAACACCCCTGAGACCCCTTAAGTAATTTGGTATTTTTTGATGGTATTGTGAATCATCAGCTCTATTTAAATATTTTAAAGTAAAATTTTAAATTATCCGGCGAAAATTTGGATATAGGAGACTACTTCATTTTTTAAAATGATAATGTCGCCAAGCGGTCTGCTCAATGTACGCTCTGGTGTCTCTATAACTGTCCAAAATTCTGAAAAAACCTCCTCAATCAGTTTGTTTAGCCCAGTAGAACACATTTGGGGAGAATTTGATTTAAAAAAATAGAAAACATGACATACACGCACAAACACATAGTGGGAAATAAAAACAATAATAACAGAAGCATGGAGGAAAACCGATGCAGAAATTACAAAAAACTGATTAAATCTATACCAAAACATTTAAAAGTTATTGTGGACACTAAATGATATCCTACTAAGTACTAAAGTAAGAAAGAAATACAATATTTAAAGCTAAGTTGAGATTTTTGTTAGGTGTACAATAAATTTTAAAAAACATTAAATTTTATAGGAAATTGCAAGTGTACGAACACTTTTGGGGTCCACTGTATATTTTTCCTTTTTTAAAAGGAACTTGGTAACTCCTTAGAAATAAAAATTCTTAACTCGCGATGAAGTCTTAACATTTTACATTATTGCACTAAAATACTATTTTTAAATAAACATGAAAAGTAATATAAAGACAGTAAAATGTTTGTCTTCAGAAGTTAACAGTTTAAAGCAAACAACCCTCATAGGTTCCCTTTAGGGAAAAAAAAATAGACAAAAGATCACAGGAGAAAAAGATGAAGGAATCTTTAAAGACAAATTATTTTAAACAATATTCTTCCTCTTAAACATTTCATTGGAAGCGGGATATTTAGTTTTATAGCAACGGTAATTGTTTTTAAATAAATGTTTCACACATATGGGGAAAAATGCTTTAGAATCCCTCAGTTATGTTTTCTGAACAGTGGCTTAAAGGTGAACATTGGGGCCCTCCTGCAAAGTCAGGTTTTGGACCCCAAGCCGGATCTTACAAAGAATTGTAAGAGCATAACATAGGCTTTGGGCCCCCTAGAGTCCCGCCCCCTTTGCGATGCGGGGGTGTATGTTACGCCACTGTTTCTGTTATAAAATCTTTCAAATATTATGTTTTAAAAATAATATAGCTCAGGTGCCTCCCTCTAGTGAGGAAACTGGGCGTCAAAATTACCAGTGGCGATTGGTATCCGCCTATATGGTGCCGCACAAAAAAGAGATACCAGCTTCTGGGGAATGTACTAGGTCAGCAATGGTAAAACACCAATTCGCAGCCCATTAGAAATAAAAAAAAATATTTTAAAAATAATATAATAGTTGCTTAGCCTTGGTCTGGTTTCTGATACCGATTTCTGTAACACATGTACTTCAAAAATTTTAGATTTGTTATTTTTTAAAGCAATAATCAGTAAAATGCATTATAAAATTTTTATAACAACTACACATACTACTATTAGAACCCAAAGGTTTCGGGATTACGGTCACTCATGGAAACCTAAGCCTACAATGAAAGTGACACCATTTGAAATGTGTTCTACCATCCCTCTCCTCCATATATGGTTTTGTTCGAGTCATGTTATTGGACTACGTACACAGATAATTTGTTCTGAGACAGTCATATTTGTTTTGTGACATAAGGTACGGATTTTTAAGAATAACGCTGTAACATTAAATTTTATCAACGTTTGGGAAAAACACCTGCAGAGACTTTAGAAATGCTAAAGAAAACGTCAGACTCTGTGATGTCCAGATCGAAGATGTACAAATGATATCGGCTTTTTAAAGTGGCCCGACAATTGCAGCGAATGATGGATGATGATGAGTCACGATAGAGGTATTTTATGATTCTAAAGTAATTGTTCATTAAGAATTTATTCCAGAAGGTAGAGCACAGTGAACAAGGAGCATTATCTAGACCAGTGGTAGCCAACCCAAATGACCTTATAGGTCATTTCGGGAAAACATTATAATCCTGCGGGCCGCATACAAAAATATATATCCTTACAATAGATTTGGACCAATTACAAATAAGTACTGGAGTGAAAATTTAAAACAGAGAAGAAACTATTATTATTTTCATTATTTTTCATGTATACAGACATAGATAATATAATAATTATAATGCAATTGCCAAGTAATGCTTAATTTATTTAAACAATGAGATATTTGTTTCTCAATTCTTTCACTTAATTTTTGCAAGCCTATTTCAACGCGTGTATTTGCACATCGAAATTGATGTTGCAAGTTTGAGCGCGATTTATATTTGATTAATTTCTTTTTCGAAAAGAACGATTTTCTGTTGTATAAGTTGAAAAAAAATTATAGGAATCAAGCGTGATGCTGCGGGGTTTAGCTGAAATGCAATACTGACCAATTCTAAGTATCTACAAAAACAGAAGCAACGTGATAAAATAGGAACAATTATGTGATTTATTTGTTACGAAACACTTCACTAAAAATAAAAATATTGCACAAAATAATCGTATTGTGTAAAGTTATAAAAAATCTCGTGGGCTGCAAAATTGTTCAAGGCGGCCGCGGGTTGGCCACTCTTGATCTAGACTAGCGATCGGCAAACCGTGGCTCTTTGTAAAGACGGTTGCGGTTCTTTAAATTTCGAACTATATATTTATTGATAACTACTAAAAATTGTGCATTGTTTTATGTTACACTTATTTTCATCAAAAATTAAGCATTTGCTTGGCTTAATATTTCTATATTAAATTCCATTAACAAAGTGAATTGAGAATCAGTGACAATATTAAAATTAGTTCAAGAGCAGTAAAAGTCAAATTTATTGGTAGAAATATCACCACGAGAAGACACTCGTCTAAGTGATTTCTAGTAACATTTTATTATTGCATACATGAGTTAGGGAGCACTCTTGAATGTGGCCCAGGCATACACAGAAACCCCCATCAGAAATGTCAAAAACATATTCCGTATCTTGTGACACGCTTAAGGGTAAATAAAAAGAGTCGAAATGACTTTTATATGCTGGAACAATCAAAAAGTTAATTTTAATTATAAATGTAAACATGAAATTTCGGAAAAAAGCTTTTTCGGTAATATTTATAAGAACATTTTTTTTCACGATGTTTGAAAATTTAATTCTCAACATCATGATATTTTGTCAATGGTTGTTCTCGCATTGTGCCATAGAAATAAAAATATTTTCGATAGTTCTTAGTTTAGGAAGGGATGTAAAATGTCACTCTGTGTATAAAGTTTTATTTAAATATTATTGTCGCGAATCCTCGCCTCGAGCTTTCGCCACTTGAATTATTTTAATTTTTTATTTCTGTTTCTCCATTGCAGTTGAGTGGCAACGCACTTTGTATGGCGAGAAATTTATTCAGTTGTCAATAAAGCTGCTACTTGTATTCTACGGATTTCTTAAGCTCGTTATTTACGTGTAGTTGACTACTTTGAACCTTTTATATGAATTATTAATATAATTTAAATATGATGAATTTTTCAATGAGCTAGAGAACTCTCAAAATTCTCTCGGCCCGATGTGAATTGAGGTAAGCCTTACGATTCCATTATTCGAAGTTTAGGCTTAAGACATAATTATTGACAATTATAAAAACAATGAATAGTATTGATTGAAATTGCTACCGGGGCTTTCCTCTCTCCTCTTGCTCACACATATGTGGCTCTTCGTAAAAATGGCTCTTGGATAATTTAATTATCTTGTTTCGCTACAACTTGGCTCTTCTCCGAAAGTTTGCCGAGTCCTGATAATCGAGACATTTTACATCGTTTGAGAGAGTCCATTTGTCGTAAATGGCCTCAGATGTGGCAAAGTAGACAATGGTATCTTCAGCACAACAAAACACCTACACATCAGTCCCAAATGGTTGCAGAATTTCTCACCAAAGCATTAAAATTCTTCCACATCCCCAGGGACGTCTCAAGGCATGGGTTAACTGGATCCGAGCTTAGGGCCTTGGCTACAATGAGGATCTCGTCTCGTTCAGGTTCGTTTTTTCACTTAGGCACATGCCTAGGGCGCAGAAGATTTGAGGGCGGGAAAAGAAAATTAAAATTAAAGCTAACGTACGCCGCCTAGCGAATCACGAGAGAAGCATTTCTACCCTTAAGAGAGTAAAAAAGACTGAAAATGAGATATACTATAGAAAAAAAAGCTTAATAGTTTGATGTTGCTTTGCACTCAAAATAATATTACAGTGGAAAATGATTACAGTGATGTCATTAAGGATTTCGCAATGATCAAAGCTCGAAGAAAACCTTTTGCGTACAAATTCAATGACAGTGACTCAAAGAATAAGGATGTTTAAAAGTAAAGGATAGTAAAGCGATGAAAAAGAGGACAATTAATAAGTTGACAACAGTTCACACAATAAAGAACACTCTACACTGTAATTGCAAATGGTTGTATTAATTTACTATACTAATTTACAAAAGGGTGGGTGGGGTCCATGATGCCATTAGGTAAAAATTGAACAAGATTTGTCACACCACATGCCACTATCCTTTTCTTACGGCTGCCAGTTTTCAGTTCGGGACATGTCTGGTCCATAGGTGGTAGGTGATGGAAATATTTCTCCAAAGATTAAAAACAAAGAAAGGAAAAACAGTAAGAATAAAGGGGAAATCCCTCCCGAAGCAAAACTGGCAAGATAAGAACTGAAGGAGGGGCGGTCCTAAAATAGGAAAGGGGGGAGCAATTTGAAGTGCCTAGGGAACCGGGGAGGTTAAAAACGGCCCTGGTATCGCTCTCAACTCAGCCTTAATAAGATCAAAATTTGAATAATTTCAAAGGTCAAATGTTATTTTCGGTTGCATTCTCCGAAAAACTGGGAATTTTGAACGATATGTCAACTGGCTATACGTGATGACCGTCGTCCATGTATAGGCCTAGGCCTATCATCATGCACCGTCAATACTCACTCAGTCAAAAGGCAGCAGTCAGTCTAGCCGGTTTGTACGATTGTAAGTCATTTACACGAGTTTTTGACAACGTATGCGATGGACTGTCTATTTTAAGGATCATAGATGGGGCCTACATTTGTGTAGGGCCCAGGGCCTCAAGACGTCCTTGCACATCCCACCTATTCTTTGAACTTAGCCCCTTGTAATTTTATGTATTTTCATCATTAAAAACAAAATAAAAATCATTAGCTGAGATAAAATAAACATCGCAAGAGGCCGTAAGGGCGATTGCGAAAGAGGGCTTCAAGATATTGTACGAGCGCTGGCAAAAGAGTTCTGCTGCCCTAGCGGATTATTTTGAAAGCTGTTATGCGTCAATATTTGTAACTATTCAAAGTAAGGACTTATACTCTATGTCCTCGAACTTTTGCATCCTACTACAAATTTCAGCGCATATATTTTTGTTCATTTATTCTTTATTTCAATATTACATAATGAACTTTAATTTTATTCAAATTACTAATTTCTTTGATTCTGATTTTTTAAATAAATTATTGGAATAAATCGGCCAACAATGAATGCGAAAGAAGATAGTTTAAAAATCCCTGCTGAGTCAGATGTTGTATCAGCTCTTCCCCCCCCCTTTAGTAACTAAAGAACAGATAAATCAGAACCACTGACAAGGATAAGCATATCTGTCTACGTGTTAAAGTTTGTCTGGAATCAAAGAATAGAATAGTAAAAAAAGAAAAAAAACCCAAGTGTTTGTGTGTGTGTTTTGTACTTTTTTTTTAACACAGATTATCTGGATCATTTGTGGTCAAATTGTGATCATCATTTGTAGTCAAATTATTTGATGCTTTGAAAAATAACAGAAACTACAATAAATTAATTAATGTATTTCAATATAACATGGACATAACAAAAGCTCTTTAGGAACTTACAATCCTTGATGTACTTTTTTAAAATTATAAAGCATTAATTCAGAGATTCAGTACTGTTTACCTAGATGCAGAGGGTAATTAGCTACAAAATTCATAAAAGTGTTTTAAAAACCTTGAAGAGAGAGAGAGAAAAAAACTTACGTAAAATCTCTATTAGGTAATGATGGCAAGTTTCTAAATAAAATAGAAATAAATTAAAAGTAACATCTATTTTTTAAAAGATCGATTCTTCTCAGAATTACAAAATGAAAATATAATATATATATATATGTACTAATTGAAAAATTATGGAGATCGAAACGATTGTTTGAATTACAGTTTGAGTCATGATACAATAAATTAATTTTTAAAAATTCTAGAAATTTCTCAAATGACAACAACAAAATCTAACAGTTGTTTTAAAGAAAGATTTAAAAATTTAAATGGTGATGAAAATTTACACTCTCCCTCTTCAAACAAATATACAGTTATTTAATTCAAAAATAAGACCAATGCCTAAATGCTAGTTAGAAATGTCTAAAATGTATCAGTTAACATTGCTTTCGTCGAGTTTTGAGATTTGATTTTAATTTTACGTTGAAACTGAATTATAAGCGGAGGACCTCGTATTTTGAACACTGTAAATGACGAGGATGACACCTGAGTTGGGATTCCCTCTCCGAACTTCCCCACAGTGCTAATAAGAGGACTTTGAGCCTCGACAGCCTCAACGGGCATTAGCTCCTCTATACATGGCGGATTTTTAGTGAAACAATGTTTCGAACCCGCGACTCGACAACGGCTACCACGAGTTAGCGACAATTACCAAATTTTGTTCTGTAGCGAATTATATGGGAATAACAAGTGGTCAACTCTCATTGCAGCGCATCACGAGAGTCTTTTCTTCAGTGGTTCAAGATTTTCCCATGCAGTAGCAGCTACATAGTTAAAAGCTTGGTATTCCATATTACCTGATTATCCGATCATACCTGACTCTCCTCTACTCATTTGTAAAAGTTGATTTATTTTTTCTGCAATAGAAAAATAAATCAACTTGTGTTGTTGTTGCTGCTAATGCCACCTGTCTGACGTAGTCAGATCGAGGCCCACGAAATTCATCATGTCATCGGGCTACATTGTACGCCTGTCGTTAGCCGTAGCTTTGAGCACCATGCAGGTGACAGTATGATTTGGCTCGGTTCCACCCCAATATTTAGGGAGAGCATCCTGGGAAATCACCTTGTAACGGGTCTATCTGCGAGCCTGTCATTAATCCTCTTGGTGTAAATTTATTTCATTTTAATTGTTTGTCTATTGAAAACTTTCTCCCGAAGAAGAAGACTTGAATTATTGAAATGGAGGGTTCTATTTAAGCATTGACTTTTAGATACGCGAAGTTAGTTAGTAAAGATAGTCGAGAGTTAATCGACGAGTAATTTCTGAATGATCAAAGATTGTTAATCGACGATTAGTTTAATAAGATAGAGATTAATATTGACAACCGGATGTCTTACTACTAACAGAATTACGGTAAATAAGACCGTAGTTGACTAAAGCGTTCCAAGGGTAAGTGAATCAAATTATACTCAAATATTAAACATCCATTGTACTGAGTAATTGCTCCTATACTTAGTAGTGGTGTGCATTTCTACCCTGGGTTGTTAATTTAAGTGAGAAAATAATAAAATAGAATTTGTACTGATTATGGCTGATCTTTCTTCTAACCCCCAAACATCAATAAAACGCATCGCGTTTATTACAAACTCATGCTATATTGTAATTCTGTTGTTGTTGTTACTTATGCCACTTGATCGAATATAACATATCAAGGCCCGTGAAATTCATCATGGCATATACGCCAGTCGTTAGCCGTAACTTTGAGCACCATGCGAGAGAGAGTGCGATTTGGCTCGATTCCGACTCAATTTTGAGGGAGAACACCCTAGAGATGGTCAAGGGTCTCAACACCTCTCTTTCCCTTCCACCAACCTCAGGAGAGGACTTGCGGCTAGACGACTATTTCGAGTACCCGCTGCCGCGAAGGGGTACTACACATTTGCAGACATGCTTGCCTTCTCCGGGATTCGAACCCGGGCCTAATGGCACAGCAGCCAGCTTCACTAACTCTTATACTGGATGGCTTAAAATGTATACATTCAAGTGAGGAAATTTGGGGTTTTTAAAAACATTTCTCAATTTTAAAAATACTGTATAATAAACGGATGCGTATGTTGCACCATCACAAACAACGCAATAATTCGATTGAACGTGATCAAAATCAAACTGGTATGATTTTCAGACTTGGAAATGTGTATCACTTATGGAGAAAAAATAACACAATTTAAGTACGCATAATGACTTCTCTCTCTCATTTGTCGTACTAAAGTGATTGTAAAAATGCATCCTACCTGAACTATATATATGTAAAGAATAATATTGATAATTATTCCTTTCACTTAAAATTATTTCTAAATATATTGTTGCAGAAAGTTATTGAAAAATTCTAAGCAAATACAAATTATTTGTTTTGCTTCTATGTAGTTCGCTAAAATTATAACACTCACACACGTACTTTTCTTATAATACTAAATATATATATATTTAGTATTATATATATTTATCCGAACGTTTATTATCCGGAGCGTCAAATATCCGAACCAAAGTCCGGATACGTTTTCGAACAGTGCAATGCTCACCAGTTGTTTCGCTTGTGGTCAAAATTGTTGGGAAATCACAAGGTGAGGGATATTTGGGGAATTTCAGTTGTGTGATTTGGTAAACATCTGCGCGGAGTATTTGGTCAGTTTGTTTCCAAGTGAGGGTGTGTGTACGTGCTCTTTTGTTGAGTTTTGTTGATGTAGAAACCTGGATGACATGCGATGCAGAAGATTGTGGATTTCAAATGCTAAATGATGACGAGATTGTGACTTCCGTGCAAGAAGAATCCAAACCTGTCGACGATAAAACGGATGAAGACGAGGACAACAACAAATGTAGCAAGATGGTACAACGAAAAATAAGTGATTATTTTCCTCAATCAAGGTAAAATTGAAACAGTTTGCACCTATTTTGCTTTTTCTTCAATCACGTTTCCCGCATGTGATGATTTTCAATATTTGTATCGTGTCCAGTATCATATACTGCATGAATCTCTTTCGGTTATCCGAACAATCGTGTATCCGAACGGTGCCCGGTCCCAATTGATTCAGATAAACGACGTTCTACTGTATATATATATATTTAAGTAGATATATTTTCTTATGTGTGTGCGTGCACGCGCGATGCGTTTGTCTGCAGTGTTTAATACATTAGTTTTGTCCGTTATAAAAATTCCAAATACTTCAAAATAATTTTCTTTGAACATAATATTTTTTGCAGCCTTTAAGCATCTCCGTTAAATAAGCTGTATTGGATTTTAAAATAACGAACGTATATATTCTGTAATACAATAATCAAACAAGAAATGTTTTTCAGTTCATTCGTACATGGCTTTACACAACTATAGTATATCTTGAAATAGTATATCTTGTTTTTGTTTCTTACAAAAAGGAAAAGGTTAACAGCTGTGATCAATACAATTTTTTCAAAAGAAAAGAAATTTGTAGGGATATACGAGATGAGAGCATTAAATTTTAGAGCAACAATATTTTTCGTCCTTTTATTGGTATTAAAATTTTCTTTGAATATTTCACAAGGAAAATAATATTCTATAAAAAAATCTTTTAGATATTCATATAGAGAAAGTGACGAGGTATTACAAATTGTTAATGTATTTGAATATTTTATGAAATATGTAGATTTTTAAATTTAATCCTTATACAAAATAATGAAATACTTTATATATTAACATATATTATATTATATTTATTCATACATATTAATTTCAAAATATTTATACATTATGAAACATAGTCAAATATTTATTTCTGCTAGTTAATGGGAAAACAGTAAATAATTTAAATTTCATACAATACCATTGTACCAAAATTGTAAATTTCATACATACCATATATTGTACCACGTGTATTGATTTATATATAGAAAAAGAGAGAAACAAGTTTAAAGAAAACGGAACATGAAGTTAAGTAACGTTACTTGAGAGGAAGCTGGCTGTTTTATATATGTAGTGAAAAACGTTTAACGCGAAACACTTAAGACGAAATATTAGTTAAGACGAAATAATAGAACGATCCCGAAAAACTGCTATGTATTTTCAGGCACTTTTTTCTTTTAACACGAAACGAAAATTGCTTAATACAAAAAAATTTCGCTTCAGGGAATGAACATTTAATGAAATGAGGAAGGTTCTGTATTATTGAACTATTCTACCATATCATCGGAAGAATTCGTTGTAGTAAATGATGGTAATGCGTGTACAGCCCCAATTATGACAGGCAAAGACATTTTGAAGTTTGTTCAGAGCTGAAAAAATATCATTGAGACAGATTCCGAAGAGGAAAATGAAATGAATAATGCATCTCCTGTTCCCACAGCATTCGTAATGAGGAACGTCATGAAAAGTATGCGCAGTTATTTAGACGCACATTCAAATGGTGATATGAAAAAAAAATGGACGATATTGAACAATTTGTTGACAATTTGATTCTAAGAAAACAATGCAAAGAAAAATATCAGATTATTTTCCAAAAAATCAATAAATGCTTTGTTTTTCAAAAAATTTGAAAGTTTTGTATTAAAATTTCTTTAAGCTCTTGTGAATGTTTTTGTTAAAATTGATTTTTATCAAATACATGCATGTATATATATCTGTGTAAATAAAATGTACTCTAATAAACTTTATTTCATTGAATATATGTCGTTGTTTTTTGCAATATCCTTTAACAAGAAAAACTATTTCAGTCTTCTGAGTTTCGTGCTAAGCGATTTTCACTATATATATATATTTTAAAACTTTAAAAATCATAAATCAATCAAACTAGATATAATTTTAAAAAGCTCAAATCTTAATACTAAGGGAAAAAAACAACACGTTAATCTTGTAAGTTAAAAAGAAATATATGAAAATCATGTTACATTGTAACTGTAATTACAAGAAAAGGTTACTTTTTTTTATTTATTATGTATTACTAATAGCCTATATTAAAAAAATGCTTCTTTCAGAAATTAAATAACTAATTTTTCTCTGTCTCTCACCATTAATATCAATTTACATATTTATAAAACCGCTTCACTTTTTCTCTCCTAACCTTATCAAACAACTATACTATAGATACATGAATTTCCTTCCGAACAATTCTAGCAGGTTTTTAAGGCGCTCATAAAGAACCGGATTTTCTTTATTTTCTAAAATACAATTGCTCGGAAAAGGAGTTTTCACAAGTTTTATCTTGCTTTCAAGAAGAGGTAAAGGACATTTTGCGCAATTCCCTTTAAAAAGAAAAATACTACCAGTAAAAATAAATAGATAAAAATGATAGAGAGAAGTTAATTTAATAATTTTTTTATCGATTGTTAAGGTGTTATAATGATTAATTAACTTTCCATTCTCCTTAAAAAAATTTAAGAACTTTTAAATCTAGATTTAAGTGTTTAAATTGGTTTTCATTGGAATTTTTTTCTGGTCAATGATTATAAATATCTATCAAGGATAGATTTAAGATGACTATGTTTCAAACCGTGGTTTTGAAAAAGCGAATAAATAAATACTTTTTCGATATTTAGTGTCAGTTGAATTAGAATATGCATATAAAATTGGTTTAAAAATACTTTTACAATAAAAAATTATTTAACTGTAATTTTTTGGTGAAAAAGGAAGAAAGAATGGCATATTTTTAAAGCATTCTCCTTTTATATATGAAATATACTAATATTTTGCCTATATATATATATATATAGTTAGGACTTCAATTTAGAGGTTAAACTAAAATTTTAGAAATATATTTATTTATTCATATTTTATTATGGGGTCTCTGGGGTGTTAGCTTTGTCTCGCGGGCTGAAAATATAAACCATTTTTTTAATAGATAGAATTCTTTGAGAGAGAGGAGAGAGAAATTAAAATTAAATAATTCGAATCTCTAACCCATTATTTATAAAGGAATGAGGCTTCAAAAAGTATAAAAGTTTAAAATACAATCATAATATTAAAAAGTATAAGCATTTGAAAATAAGAAACATTTCTGTAAGAAATATTAAGTTTTACGTTGAGCAGTATATATTCTAAAATAATTGTTTTAATTATTAGCTATAAGTTGATTTATAAATTTAAATGTATCTTTATATTATGCTGTAGCTATTTTATATAAATAGATAATTAATTTTATTTTTAAAAATTAAAAAAAAATTACATTTTAAAATTTTAATATTTTTCAAATATTTTGAAACACAAAAAGTATATAATACTAAAATTATGCAGGGTTTAAAGTGTATGACACATTTATAATTCTAAAAATTTTTATGCATTAAAGGCTACTATTTTAGAAAATAGCATGCGCACCGTAAAAATTATTTAATATTTATTACAAAAATGTTTCTTATTTTCAAATTCTGATAATTTTTAAAATTATGATTATATTTTAAACATTTTGTACTTTTTTGAAACCTCATTCCTTTATAAATAATATGTAAAGGATTCGAGTTATTTAATTTTAATTTCAAAGAATTATATCAATGTTTTTGAAAAAATGTTTATATTTTCTACCCTCGAGATAAAATTAACACCCCCAAGACCCCTTATATCAGATAAAAGAAATTTAAAAAAAACCCGTTATAATTTTAGTTGGTCGCAGCTCTGAAAATAATGTGAATTTTGGAAAAATTCTAATTCAATCTTTGTTGAGAAGTCTTAGTTATATATATAAGCAAAATATTATTATTACAGAAATAGGATAGGAGATTGTTTTGAAAATAAGTAATTCTTTTCATTTTTTTGTGCCGAAAAATTGCATTTAAATAGTTTTTTTCTTGTAATAATATTCATAAAACAATATTATATGAATATTCTAATTCAACTAACGCTAAATATAAAAAAAAAAAGAATCATTTATACGGTTTTTTAAAATTACGGTTTTGAACGTAATGCTTTAACTTCCTTTTTTTTTTATTTAATTTAAATATTTTATGAAAATTATTATAAATGACATACAACGATATGTATAAAAACAAATAAATAAACGGAAAATTAAGAGGTTCTTGAAGTGACTCTTTAAAAACAATACAAATGATAACAAAAATAAAAAAAAAAACTTTAATCGAAATAGAGAGAGAAATGAGAATTACTTCAAGTGGCCTATCTTTCCACGTTTGTTTTATCTCCCGATAACGACTCTCCAGAATTTCGTTCCAAAATCCAGTACCTCCATTATCTGGAAGGCTAAAGTCCAACTTGGGGTACATATCACTAGTATCCAGTCTCTTAGAATTCGATTTCGGTGTTCCATCTTCGCACTTATCGCTCTCAGCTGCGGGCCACCAGCGATGCCACCAACCGAAGGAGGTATGAGACGACGAAGATGAATGTTCTGCCACCTGGTTCCGCAAAAAAATCGGATTCGAGATGGGGGTGTAAGAGCAGATGATTATCACTCCAATACCTATGAGAGTAATGGACAGGAGGGCTCGCGTACGAAATCGACGGGGCAACATATCTGACGGACGCGAGCTTTCGCGGCGTTTGTCGATGAAATGATTTCTGTAGCGCTGATAAAACTCGCGGAGCGGAAACTGCAGCTAGATAACATGTGGTTCGTAACTGATTGACAGATTTCTCGTGCGAACAGAATGGAAACAAGCTTCAGTGGCGGTTGAAAAGCCTTGTTAGCGAAGGTGTACTAACGGCGTGATGAGACAGGACTATTGTATTTTGCTTTTTTTAGCCTTTTCGCATTTTTATAATGTTTTTTAACAATTATTTTTTGATTGAAATGTGTGTTTGGTATTATGTATCGAATGAATATGAAGCTTTGAAAGATAAATAATTATAGAAGCAAATAAATAGAACACACACACAAAATGTTATTAGAATTTTTGTTCTGTATTCTTAAAATTAAAAGACTTATTATGCCAGTAATAAAATGTAAAAGAATAAATCTGTTAAATGTTTGACATTCATTAAAAAAAATAATTGCGGTCGGTTTTACAATCGAATAAATCAAGATTAATTTTTATAATTATTAATAAATTTCATGCAGATAATAATATTTATTAAAAAGAAGTAAATTGTTTATAACCTAATAAACAACAAATAAGTAAAAAATGATCAAATGAATAAAAATAATAGAGCAGACGAAAAAAATTGGTTCAAATCAAACAAGAAAATTTATTTTAGTAATTCATGATTATAAAAATAAAATGCAAAATATATTGCAATGTGAATGAAAATGGATGAAGCAATTCAATGTTTGATACAAAAAAGTAAGCCTTAAAAAAATGTCAGAAAAAGAACATAAATACTTACAATTTATCTGTTATTCTAAAAATTAAAAAATGGATTTTTGTACACAAGAGAGTGTGTGAGAGTTATATTACAGTAACACGAGAGCTATTGACGACAGATCTCGTAATTTTGAGCCTCGGTCAAGTGACGAGGACGATACCTCACAGCCATGACACGTCGGCCATAAGTTCATGACCTTGACCACTAAACTATTGTAACCCCGATAATAATATTGAAAAATTAGAAAAATAGCATATTTATTTTTCAACTAACAAACTACAAATAAGTAAAATGAAAAAAAGTCAAGTAAATAAAAAAATAATAAAGCAGACGAAAAAAATAGAACAAATAAAACTTTATCACTTGTTTTACTTATTCATAATTTCATAAAAATGGAATGCGTGAAAAAAATATTACAATGTAAATGAAAATGGGAGAATCAATCCAATGTTTGTCAAAAAATAAACATTAAAGATATAAATTGCCAGAAAAAGAACACAAATACTTGAAATTTATCTATAATTCTAAAAATTAAATGAAAACGATGGATTTTTGTGCAGAAGAGAAAAAAAAAAGAATACAAATATTTAAATCAAAAGAACACAAATACCTGAAATTTATCTATAATTCTAAAAAAGTGAATCACAAAACGATGGATTTTTGTGCAGAAGAAAAAAAAAAAAAAAAGGATAAAAATATTTAAATCTGTAATAATGCAAACGATATTATTCTTAAAATATATTAGTAAAATACTGGAAATCAGTTCAAAGTCCCGAAAGTTCACTTCGAAAATTACGAGAGGAATTTGGCATCCCTTATAATTAAGTAAATCATTAAAGAATTCAAGCAGATAAAAGTACGTTACAATGCCCAGAAAGAAATAAACTACAACCTAAATTACAATTTCTAATCAAGTAAATGCATTTGGCATTGTTTGTTTCCATGGTTACTGAGTGATAAAAATACTCAATAATTGGTAACAAAATAGAATAATTATACTCCAAAAGTGATAATCATTTCTTTCCCATTCATATTTAAAATCAACCGTTTATTTTTTTAATGTAAATTCTCAAAATGTTGCTTTATTTACAGTAAATTAAATTATGGCTTACTTTGTGCATTATATAATTAGTAAATCGGAAAATATATAGATTTCTTAAATAGAAATACCGATTGCGAATCACTGATTAACTAAATATGGAATTTTTTTTTTTGAAATAAATTGAAGCAATTTCAAATTGAATTCATTTCCACATATATTTTTAAAATGATTTCTCTCTTATTACCTGTTAATTTTGATACAAACAATGCAAATTGTAGAGTTTAATAATGTTTATTACATAATATGCATCACTTAAAAAACTATAAAGCTTTTTTCCCCCGGTATTTTATTTTTTAATACATTTTTGATAATTAACGCTCCGGGCGTTCTATTAATCTTTTTTGCTCAAACTAAATTTCTGCCTTAGAAATAATTATCTAATATTTCCATTAAACAGCATTTGATACTTTTTTTTTCTTTAAAAAAATTATCCTTTATTTCACTGAACATTGACACAAGCGGGCAAGTTATTGAAAATTGCCCTGAAAGAAATTGCTATTTTTAAAGAAAACTCTTATGTTAAATTCATAACTAAAAAATTTTCGATTAATAACATTTTTTAAAAATGTTTTTGTCTCACAATCATAAAACAAGTTACAAATCCAAAACAACTTTTCACGTGAAAAATCCCTCCGTACTAATATGAATTCAAATAATTACAAGAAATAAATAAGTATTTATTACCCTTTGCTCTTAAAAAAAATTCTAGCAAAAGGGCAGTATTTTTCATTTTTAATAAAAAAGTAAAAATTTCAAAGACAAAATATGAAGCTGAATACATAAAAAAAAAAAAAAAAAAAAGACTGATTTAAGCTGAAATGAAAAATGGATTAAAATATAAAGATGACACTTTTTTTTTAAACATGTTGCAGGATGTAGCACATTATCTGTTTTCACGGCGGTACGGAAGGTAGAAACAAGAAATATAATCGCAACCTCTCCCCTCCCCTTTAAATAACTCAACTTTTTTTTTTATCACAGTTTGGTAAAACTGGTATAATTGTTACTAGCTTGAAGAAAATTCTTTGACGAATTAACTTCCAAAACGAAATAGCAGTGTAACACTTTTTATTACTGTTCCCAATTTATAGAATACTTTTTATTAACGTTAAAAAATAAAATGAGGACTTTTGGTGACGGATCTCGCAATTTTAAACCATGGTCAAGTGACGAGTATGATACCTGAGTTCTATAAAACATCCCCTCCCCAAACACTACCACACCGCACCAATAGCAGGAATTTGAGCTTCGGTAGATTTAACGTGCATTAGCCCTTCTACATAGCGTGTCTATCGTTGCCAATTTATAGGAAGTGTTTATAAACACCCAATGTTTCAAGTTGTAAAGTTTAAGTCACACTAGAACTACACGAGAGCTATTAGCGAAGAATCTAGCAATTTTGAACCCTGATTAAATGCTGAGTATATTACCTAAACTTGGCCCTCTATTCAAACTTCTAACGTGAATACCCTGTACTTTAATAAATTTAAAGTGTATCAGCTTTTTTACTGATAAGCACGAAATCGGAGTCCGCCACTCAAAGGTTATTTCTCCGTCATCCAGATTGCAGCGGCCTCTTTTTACATTGGAAAAAGGCCTTTTGTTACGATCGAGAACGCTCATTTTCACAAGTTAAAAATAAATTTGGGAGGGGGGGGGGGTATTTCTTTAAATTATGTGGTACAAACAAAATATTAAAATATTTTGTTTTTCTCTATCTCTTTAGTTTCAAAATTTTTCAACAGTTTCCTCTTTTTCGCTTCATCTTAGTCAATAAATGCAGGCAAGAGAGTTGAACCACGATTTGCAAACTGAAATAAGATCTAAATAGTTGTCATGTAAAAAATATTACTGATTATTGTCCATATTTTTACTGCGTTTTGCGGCCCAATTCCATTCAACTCCAACGGATGAAAGAGAACCAAACTATATTTGAAAAATTATTATTACATAGATCTTATGGTGGATTCAAGAGTTTCGTATCAGTTTCTTTTAATGTTTTAAAATAAATGGTAGAGTTCTAAAAGGTTCATTTTGTTTCTGCACATACGATAACACAATACGACATACTGATTATCACTCATTCGGTCTTTTTAAGCCAGAAAACAAAAATTAAGGCTGAATAATGAAAAAAATACTTAAATGCTTCAAAAAAATACAAAATTTAATATCTTTATTTTAAAATAACCCTTTTGTGTAATTATTCTTTTAAACATTAATAATTCAAAGCATAATCATCAAAAAGAAAAATCACCCTTAATAACTATAACATTTTCCCTCGCTGCGGGACAAAATAAGTATCTAAGTTGATGCCAAAAATGGAGCTTAAAAATATGTTAATGGAGTAATTAGCTTAAAATTTTTTTTTTATGTTATGGAATTTATTTTAACTGAATTAGATTAAAAAAATGGATTTAATAGTTAATGTTTCAAATTTCATTTGAATCTGATCATTAGTTCCAGAAAAAAATGAGGAAGGGCAAAGTACGTGCAAAAACGTTTTATATTCCCGCTGTTTCTAAGCGCCACCAAGTACACTTGTAATAATTTTCCTTAATAAATTTTTTTTTATGTACCATGTTTTTATAACCATTTTCATGCATTGTCGTCCACTTTGAGTTATAGTCTAAATTTCAAGTCTCTAGCTCATCGGGAAGTTAGTTAAAAATCAATTACAAAATTCCACAAGAAAGGGAGTTAATAAAAACTTGGGGGTTCCTCTTTGACCCCAGAGCCACGAAGTTGAATACGTAGACGCAACTCGACCCGTGCTATCGACAGGTGGTCTTTGCTCGTGTAAATTCGTTAAGTTCCGGAGTTACTGGGCCCGTGTCGAAATCGGGGACCCGGTTTTGAGACGATCTTTTGTTTTTACATTTTCATGCATTGTCATCCATTTCTGAGCTATGGTTCGAATTTCAAGTCTCTAGCTCATCGGGAAGTTAGTTTAAAATCAATTACAAAATTCCACCCGGACAGACATACAAGCCTCTTCGGGGGCTCGGGTTCAAGACTAGAACTTCTTTTTTTACGTTTTCATGCATTGTCATCCACTTCTCAGCTATGGTCCAAATTTCAAGTCTCTAGGTCACCGAGAAGTTAGTTTAAAATCAATTACAAAATATCACCTGGATAGACAAGAAAGCGAGATAATAAAAAAAATATAGTAAAAACAACTGCTGCCGCTTAAAAAACCACGATTTCTGTCCGTAAGATTTGACATACTATTAAAGGGATTTGATGAATTTCTAAATTTTCATGACACGAGAAACTCAAACAAATAAAAACTTTGCGATATGGTATTACTTTTTTTTTATTACTGTAGCTAATCAATTATATTTTCCCATCAAATTTACTTTTAATTTTTAGAACTGTAATAAAAAAATCATATCTTGCGAGGTAAAAAAGCTTTGAAAAATATCCAGTAGAAATTTTTTTCAGTACAGAGATTTGAGACACTCATTTAACACTAAGGCATTCCATTTTTTGTTACCAAAATTCAAAAACTTACCCCCCCCCCCAAAAGAAAGCGAAATTTGAAATTTAATCTAATTTTATGATAATAATTCATATTAAGTAAAAAAAAATATACAAATGAAATCGTATTTTATAATAGAAAAATTCTGCGTTCTAGAGGTTAAATTATTATTATATTGTAATTCTCTTTGGACCACTAAATTTATTAATTTCGTTTGGATATAAAAAGAAGTGAGGAAGTAATTACGGTTGACCCATTTTTCTGCCGACTGTACATAAAAGCACGACATTACAAACAATAGGATTTGTTTTGAGTAAATTTGGATGGAAAAATTATTTTTTTGGTTTTATTTATAGTTCTTAGCCACACACACATATATTTTATATTTTAATACAAATTTCTTTATCGGATTTTATTCTTCCTGAAATGATACACAGGTATAGTAAAAATGATAAAACAATTTTGTTTTTTTTACTTGAGCACGGAACACTTGATTTTGCGTAAAACAATGCGAGACAAAAATGAATCAAATCATAAGCATAGGAATGATTTTTAAAAATATTCACATTCTGAAGAAAAAATCACGAATCATTTTACAGTTAAAATCAAGCCTTTTAAAACAACACATTTAGAAATTTCAAAATAATTTATATATTTTTAAAAATAATTTTCTAGAGCATGCACCTAGTTTTCTTAAGAGGATCTCATTTCTTTTTAAAACTCACAGCACTTTTGTTCCAGAATCTAGAAAATCAGAATTGTCATATTTAACCAAATAACTGAAATTTCTGTAAATATTAATTTTACTACCCAAAATTAAGTATGAATAAGTTATAGTTTAAAAAAACTAAAAAACCACGCTTTATAGTTAATCGAACTAAAAAGTAAAAAATAATTCTTATTATAAGAATAAAATGATTTACCAGAAAATTAATGTCTTTGCGGTAAAAGCATTGGGTGCTCGATATCAATTGTTATAATTTCTTACAAGTTCTATTCCGAAATGCAGAGTTTGTGCAAAGATATAGCACAAATCACCCTACGCTTTTGTCACAATGACATTAATTTTCTCGTAAATCATTTTCTTATTTTTTACTTTTTAGTCCAACTAACTATGAAAGCGTGTTTTTTATATTTTTTTAAACTATAATTTATTCTTTGATGAATTAATCTTAAACGCGTCATTTTTTTAGAACCTGGAATGCCCATTGGCATTCTATCAGTGAGTCGATACGGCCTGATTTGCATAATGTTAGATCAGCAAACTGAAGGAAATCTGGAAGAGCTAAGTTTGAAATATTTAATGCGGAAGAAGGTGTAAAAAGTCGATGATATTTTTCACTAAAAAGATGTATTAACTATGAGCGTTTTCGCTATAGGGTTGTAACTTAATTTTTTAGTGCCAAATCTGGAAACTGGGATTTGGAATTAGACGCCAAATCTTGAAATGGAAAAACATTAATCCTGATGACCTGACCAGGACAATGGATAAAAATTTTTTCATTATTGTATTGTCATCGGGTTTTGACAAGTGTGTGAAATTTCAAATTAATCTGACCCTTTAAAGAGGGTAAAAATCAAGTTCAAAGATTCCATTACATACAGGTGAAGTTAATAAAAGCGTGTTAAAAAATCAGACACCTCAGTTTAAAATAGCACATTGTAATTAGAGCATGCTTGTCTAAAGTGCGGCCCAAACGAAAATTATGAAAATATTTAAATTTACACATTTTCATTAAAAAAATTATGTTTGTCAATCCGTGGTGGCTCTACTAACCCCTTGGGGATTCTTCTGGGGAAGCAATATTTTCAACCAACTTTCGCCGAGTGAAGAAAGCGCGATTATGCAAATTAAGTATATTATATAAATTCTGTATTCGCGAGTTTTAGGATTTAGTTGGAGAGTGAAGGATCGTGAAATGATTAAGAGCATTTGGAATTTATCAATGGAAGATTACTGAGAGTGGATCAATCGACGGTGATTAAATCCAGATAAGGATCACCTTCAAAGTTCAAGTGTAGGACTTGACTTCATAAAAGTACAGGTATCGTGATCCTTATTTAAATAGAAGTTAGCTTATTAGTGTGCGACGTAGTTTATATTAAGCTATCGTGGAATCAGTTGAGGGTCAATATTATTATCCCCAGGCTATTGAGTCTCACCTCCGCGCTCTACTATCTGATCTGTTATCTTAATTAGATTGTTATTGTGTCTGCTTGATATTTTGGTGACAATAAAATAATTAGTGTGAATCATGCCTGCTGATTATTCAGTTTCTCTTGTCTGAGGGTAGACAAGGGGTTTCAGAGGGAACCGACAGGCATTACAAATCGATTCGTTGACTTTTATTTTGAAGTAAAAATTCAAATAAAAACATCTTTAGTACGCCATGAAAATTTACGCCAGATGTTCAGAAAAAGGGGCCATCGAACTGTGCAATTTAAACGACGAGGTTTCTTATCTATGAAAAAATTTTCAGCTATCATAACCGATGGAGCCCCTGCCATGGTTGTTAAAAATGGGGGACTCGTTAAAATGGTTAATAGTGAAGTCGTCACTGCCGACAATACGATCTTGATGGCATATCATTGTATTGTACATCAGGGCAATTAATGTGGAAGAATTTTAAAAATGGAAAGTGTATTAAGCGCTGTTATAAAAACCATTAACTTTTATAAGAACAAAAGGACGTAATTATAGACAATTTCAAAAGTTTATTAAGGTAATGGGCACTGAATTTCTCTCCAGATGTTATTTATTATACAGAAGTAAGATGCCCAGTAAGAGGAAAATGCTCAAAAGATTTTACGATTTGAGAACTGAAATACAATTATTTATGGAAACAAAAGGGAAACCTGTAACTGAATTTGAAGACGAAGATTGGGTTTTAGATTTAGCCTTTTTAGTAGACTTAACAGAACATTTGAATGATTTATAAATTTGACACTTCAAGGAAAAAATCAATTTATTAGTAACATGTTCAAAACAATAACAGCGTCCTAAAGAAAGTTAAAATTTTGGCACAATCAAATAAAAGTAAAAGATTTGACACATTTCACTACTTTGGCTGCACATGTAAGAGTAAGTTGAACAAAATATGCAAAATTTGCTGCATTAATTTTCGATTTAATTCAAGAGTTTGAAAGAAGATTTCAAGATTTTCGAAAAAATGAAGAGTATTTCAGCATATTTTCTACCCCGTTTTCTCTAAAAATAAATAAATTACCTTCAAATGGAACGCATTGAACTTGCAAAGAGACATTCACCTGAAAGAAAAATTTGGGAATGTTTCTTTATACTGGAGTTTCATAAAGATTACTTAACCACCAATAAATATCCTCATTTTCACATTCATGCTTTATTAATGTCTTCAACTTTTGGCAGTAACTATATTTGTGAACAATTATTTTCAAGAATGACGTATACAAAAATCAAAAATAATACAAAGATCACTGACAAACTCCTTGAAAATGCACCAAGAATTGCAACTTCGTCTATTGAACCTGATATCGATTTGCTTGTTCAACACAAAAGTAAATTTATCCATCTCCTTAACTTGATTGTTTTCCATCTTTATGAAATCCAAACTAAATGTAAATCAAACTTTTACAAATTTAAAATAAATATATACCTACTCATGTCTAATTCAAATTAAAGAAATTCATAATAAAAATAAAATTATAATTTATTTTAATAAAGTTACATAAAGTTAATTTTTACCTCAATTTGTTAAAAAAAATATTGTATGTGCGGGCCAGACAATTTTTTTTTTGCAATGCGGCCATAGTTTTAGACACCCATGAATCAGAGCATATAACTGCATGTGTGACAAGATATTTTTTATAATACAGATTAATTTATATTTATTGAAAAATAAACGATCTTAGAACTATAGCAGAAATAACTGTTTGTACTCACAAACAATTCTAGATTTAAACATTTTATTTCAATAGACTCTTTTCGAGGCTTTATTTATACAAATTCTTCTTAGCGTTCTTTTGATTAAAAATTATCATTGTTATTGATGTGTGAAATCTGAAAACTTTTAAAGCAAGTCATCAAAAAAAAAAAAAAAAAAAAAAAAAAAACCATTCGTAAATTAGATGCGCTTTATTCTCCTTTGAAGTGCAAGCACGCGATGTGGAGGGTAAAGAAACCCGACTGATGGGGGAAAAAATATTGAAAATGGGAATTTTAGCGACAAAAATTACTAGGGAGTGCTGACGTCGAGTTGGGAAAAGGAAATTTCCCCGAGGAAAAAGTTTTACACCCGAAAAAGCACGTGCAACGCCAGTCCATGAAGCTAGTAAAGTTTAAATTACCGTAAACAAAACTTATATCTGCAAGTATGTTGATGATATTGTAACTAATTTCAAAAATGCTAAATAAATTTGCTTTGATCTCAGAAAAACCCAACCCTTCTTTTAAAATCGGCTAAATAGAAAATTAAAGTTTATGTCTCAAGGATTGATGCAATTCTTTTCACTTAATATAATACATTTCTCCTTAGACTGCAATCTAATAAATAGTCGATTGAGTGATTATCAAATCTCACGCTTTGCAGCAACATGAGAAAGAACTATTTGCGACAGGCCTCATAATTCGAAACTCGGTCACGTGACAAGGACGACCACTTAAACTGACATTTTAATATCTTATCTTCCTCACCACGCCATGTGGATTTCAAATCTCCACAGATTTAACGTGCATCAATCTCTCTAACACGGCGTATTTTTTAGAGAGGCACTAAGACGTCAACTTCAAAGTTTGATTGATATGTTACCGTTAAAGTGTGAAACCCGTTATTTCATGAAGTAACTAGACAAGTCAGTTAAAATATATAAAATTATTAAATTCTACTATTTAACTAGGTATTCTATAAAATAACGATTACTTGATCGTTAAAGTATGAAAAACGGAACTCGAAAGTTCTTTAAACCGGTTCTAGCTGCTTTAGGAAGGATTTTTCCAATTAGGAACTAGAGATGTTAGAATTAAACAATTGCACTCGAGATAGTTCAGTGTATGTCAGCAAAAATTAATTTCCGTTGAAGAAGTTCCAAATATTGACACAACGCTTCGATCTGTTGCAACAGCTCAAAGCTGAGGTTCTGGACAAGGATTTTAAAAGTGCCCATGTAAAAAGAAATGTGTAATGGTAAAAAGTAGGATTGTTTCAAAAATAATAAGCAGTCCAATTCAAAGTGTGCTCGCAGAAATCCTTGCTCTAATAAATACTAAAAAGTAAAATAAAAGTATCTCATAAAATTTAAATTATTATTCTCTTACATTTTTGTTTAAAAAAGTTTACACAATGTTTTTATGAAGCAGCAGTTTGTCTTCCCAGCATGTATTTTTGTTGGTAATACTTAAATACAATCTATTTTTGCAACATATCCCCCTTTCTGTTTAATTAATGTTAGCAATAATAACTATATTATCTGCTTTCCTTTATTATTTACCAATTATTCATCTGCAAAAGAGATCAAATGTATTTTTCAAGAGCTTTTAGCTATTTATGGTCAATTAATTTATAAAATATCTTTGAAATTGTTTATTTTTCACTTTAATGGTCATTTCGTTCATTGGTCGTTTAAGGGTTCATTTCGTTTAATGGTCATTTCACTATCGTTAGTCATTTCATAGAATTAAAAAAAAAACCTAGTTATTTCATTGAATAACTAGGTAAAGTATGAAATTTTTCATTATATAATTAAACTGACTTGTCTAGCTATTTCATGAAATACCTAGTTATTCTGTGAAATATCTGAATTATACACTTTAATAGTAACAAATACAATACCAGCCATGAATTTGTAACTTGACCACTAGGCTATCAAATACTTTGGGAGTTAAGCTACATAAAAGATTGATTCGGAAATCTCACATAGAATTACATATCGTATTTACACGAATTTAAATCTCTCTTTTTTTTTAATGCTTTTTTTTATTTCTAATGGGCTTCAGATTGGTATTTTACCATTGCAGACCTAGTACATTCCCTGGAAGCTGGTATCTCTTTCTAGAGCGGCACCATATAGGCAGATACCAATCGCCGCAGAGAACTTTAACACCCAGTTTTCTCCCTAGAGGGAGGCACCTGAGCTCTTACAATGCAAACCTGTACTAGGATTTAATTTTGTCGAGAGTACCCAAGCCAAACAGACGCTCTAAGGATCTTTTACATGCCGTAAAATCATACAACATGGCCGCTGTCGATTTTCTGCATCATGAAAATGCGTCGACCAGGGTCGGGGTCGAACCTGCAACTTTAGGTGCAGAAGGCCAGCTACAAACTAACCCCGTTTCTCCTTTCTGGCACTGAACAGGTTAAATCTGCTTTATGATTGGTTTCGAGCATTTAAAAATGAAATTAATTTCATATAAAAGTTACAATTCTCTCCATTACTTGAAAAAAAAAATTCTGATGCATTTGCTATGAACCCATTCAAGGCCATGATCACATATAAGTGATCATGCTTTTTTCTCCTTTTGCTAGTCCTGAACAGGCTAAATAAAAATTATATTCTTTTCAATATTAAATATTATGTGTTTCTTTTAAAATACAGTTTTAACTTTGCATTTAAAGATGAAAACAAGTTTTTTTGTTGCATTCTTAGATGAGTAATTTATATGATTTTCCAAATCTTATCACTTACTAAAGAAGCAACAAACAACACAAATATATTCCTTTTCAACACTGTGACATTAATATAATTGAAAATGCAAGTTGGAAAAAAAAAGAGTACATAACCAATCTATAATGGTAATCCAACAGCTGAGACTGACCTATTTGAACTTCATATAACACCGAACATAATAAGCAGAACATCAGTTAAAAATTGGTATAAATGTTATGAACACGTGATAAAATTAAAGCTTGGCAAAAAACTGGGAAACTTATGCATCCATAGGTTAATGACAGTATCCTAATAACTGATTCCAAAACTGAATATTATTATTTGATCATAAAAAATAAAAATGTATTTAAATAAAAAATTTTTACTTGCATATTTTCTAAAAGTTATTTTGATTTGCACCAAGTTTGGAGTAGTTAATTTTCGATATTTTAAATCAAACTATGCATATAGAAACTATCTCCATATATTGTAAGAAATACTTTTATTATAAAAAACAACACATGAAATAAAAAAAACATTACTGAAAGTATCTTGTATTCAGTATGTACACACAATAAAACTTAACTTTATTTTGATAAAAATGGCAGTAAAAAAGTTAATGTTATCAATAATTTGGCAAGTCTTTGGATAAAAAATGGGATGCATTAATTTTTATTCATATACATGTCTTGATTTCAGCAGTTAATATTTTGTATACTTAAAAGTTGCTCTAGAACCCCCCTTTGAATTAAATATACAAAAATGTGTTCAGGAGAAATGAATTACTGTTAAAATATAATAAACAATTAGCCGTTTATTTATTTTTTACTATTCTTTCTATTTATTTTAGAAGCATAATGTTAATTTGAATTCAAAGTGAAGAAGAGAGAAACGGAGTAACTATTTTTGTATATCCCTTTACACAATATAATTACATCAGCTATATAATTTATATTAGTCATGCCATTCCAAATACATTTACAAAGTTTTATATTATTGTAAATAAACTTGTGAAACATTTAAATGCATTCCAGTAATTATATTTTAAGAAATCAACCCCTCTATATAATTAAATCACTCTTAAATTTTTAAAAAAAGTTTGCAAGAATTTGGAAGAACTTATGTAGACAAACATTCAGAGATAAAAAGGAAATGGGGGGGGGGGGTGCCAAGATAATCATCAACTCAATTTCTGCCACTTGAATAAAGTGATGGATTATGATCAACAAAACAATTGATTCTTTGATGTAACAAACAGCTGATTTTTTGATGACCGTTTTTTTCAACAGATACAAATTCCATTTGTATCCATCTGTAAAAGTGGATGAAAAACAGCAGACAAATTCTTCACATATTCATTAATTTAACTCCAGGATGATCTTCAGAGTTTCTTGGGTGGAAAACATCTTCATGGCACAGCATTAGTGCTATTCCAGATATCAGGGAATTGAATTACTCCCAAGGGATGCAATTCTCTAAGGGAATAAATGCATCAATTTTTATACATTATTTAAATTTTAAAGAATTTAGCATAACTAAATATCTAAAATAATATAGTTAAAAACACATCATAAAAATTATAATAAATAAGATAAATATACAATTAATTAATCTAAGAGCAATATTCTTGAATTATTAAATAAAAACAATTTATGACTAAAGAAATAGTGACTTAAAATAAATTAGAGTTAAAATTTCAAAAGAATAATTATATTTTAAAAATAAATTCGAAATTTGTATTTTTAAGCATTACTCTGACAGGAATCTGAAATTTATACTAAATAAATATATAAATTTGTTTGCCCATCTGGGATAGTGATGCTGACTGCTGTGCCGCAGGGCCTGGGGTTGAATCCCAGGGAAGACATGGATGTTTGTAAATGTATAGTGCCTTCGCAGCATGAGGGTACTCTAAATAGCTGTCGAGCCGCAAGTCTTCTCTTGAGGTCGGTGGAAGGGGTAGAGGCAGGTGGCCCCTGAAAATTCCCAGGGTGTTCTCCCTGAAAATTGGGGTGGAACTGAGCCAAATCGTACTGTCACCTTTATGGTGCTCAAAAAAGCTATGGCTAATGACAGGCCTACAATCCAGCCCAATGCCATGATGAATTTTGTGGGCCTCGATCTGACTGCGTCAGACAGGTAGCATTTGCAACACAAATTTGCTATTTTCTTAGTTTATAGTTAAATGCATCTCATTTACACATTAAGAATATTTGCATATGATTAACTGTATTTTTAAATAAGAATAACTGAAATTAATCAGTTTCTCATATAAGTAAACTTCTTTCACTGAACATAAAAATTATTACAACAATTTAATACATACATATGTTAACTTTTAAAAATACATTTTTGTGATACTTGTTTTGAAAATTTAGCATAATGAAAAATTCTGAATTAGAAATATATTAAACTAAAAATAGTTTTAAAAAAAATCACATAATATTTAGACTAATTCAATTTAAAGATGTATGTGTGGTTAGCAAAACCATATAAAAATAAAAAATTCTCCTCACCTCAAAAAAAATAACCAATTATTTTTCATCGACTTGATTGTTGTTCTGCAATGTTATAAGTACCTTTCAGTAACCTGCAAGCGGAAACTGGCATGGGCTCATGAGGAGGTAAATATGGACCATGCTCCCCTTCATAAACAAAACTATATAATAATTAAGGGCAATAACAAATATAAAACGTATCTAACAACTTTAAGAAAGTTAAAACATTCAAGATATATAAATTTAGAGACCATATAACAAATGAAAGACAAACTTGCAACAAAACCAATGTTTTATGCCAATGTCATTTATCTGTTAGTTAACACTATTTAATACTTATGTAATAACTATAATCATAGTTCTTATTTCAAATTTATAATTTAAAATTTCAATTTCTTATTGAACAATTATTCAAATAAATAAAAGTACTACCATCACAAATAATTGTATCAGCAAGATCTAAAAGAAATATAAATTCTGTTTTAAGAAATTAATATATCCAAAAGGTTATTTGCTCTCTTAGTGGCAAAATGGTTTTATAATATTCATCATTTTTAAGCTTGTTTTAAACATGCACACATATTATGTCATCATAAATCAATGTAAATATTTTTTACAATTTTAAGATAGGGTACAATGTAATTTACGTATACATTAAGCAAAGTAAAGGATACGGTAATCTAAGAACCCAATATGCAGACTGAGAGAGCTTCAGAGGTTCACTAATAGTTGGAAAAAATATCGGGCAAGGTTCAGGAGCTGGTTGCACCTTTGGATGAAGAGTAATATGTACAGGAGCTTTAGGTGTAACAACATGAATTCTCATCAACTGAGCAATTTGAGGTTTTGAGGATCTACGTGAAAAAAGAATTTTTAAAAATTTTAATAATTCTTTAAAAAAAAAACATGCAGTGCATAAAATATTGTAAATACCCAGACTTGTACAATTCATAAAAATAATACCGGTTGATTCAAAATTAGTGTGACCAATTTTAAAAGCATATAGTTATTTATGGCAAATTTTTATTGTTTTGTGACCAGTTATATTTAAAAAAATGAAACATTTAAGCAAATAAAATTCTGCACCAAGTCATACTGCAAAATTTGGCTGAAAAATTAAGAAAGAAATCTTCTGTCTCTTGAGAAATGACTACCACCATCCCTTGAATGCGATCCTGGTGATTACTTTTTATGGAGATACTTAAAAGAACAATTTAACAGACGTGAAGTAAGAATATTCCGAGGGTTTCAAAAAGCAATCACAGAGGAAGTTGGAAAAATATCTCCTAAAATGGTCAAAAAGTCCCTTTGGCTTGGCTAAAATGATTATGCAAAATGTACAATGCTAAAGGAAACCACATTGAAAATTTCATGGAAATACTTAATTTGATATAAGTTTATAATGTTCTGAAATTGGTCACATTATTTTTGAATCAACAGGTATTGTATCGAAGCAATAAGGGTGTAATTAAAAACATATAAAAATTGTTAAAATTAATGAAAAATTTTAGTTTTTTAATTACCACATAGATTATTAACTATTATTTTCAATATTAATATTACAATGTTATAAAAAATATTTGAACTGAAATCTTTAAACCATGTGCGCTAGCGAGGAGTTAAAAAGATGGTGCCTGGTATGTGTTGGGGTAGGAGTTGCTGTTTCCAATCACTAATTACTTTTTAGAGTTTAAAGCATAATGAGTTCAATGGAAGTCATCCTGCAGTGGAGTAATACACAATTATAAAATTTTTGACACATGAATGCATAAAACTAAATGAAATTGTATACTAATTATCAAAATGGTTTGAGGATAAGACATTATTGAAGACCTAAGTATGTTTATTTGGCAGGAAGATGACAAGTGGAAAATGCGAAGTATGACCACTGTACATCCACCAGCATAGCACACAACATCATTCCTGTTGATTTCCTTCACGACAGACACATGATTAATGTTGTGCATTATAGCCAACATTCAAAAGTGGAACTTGCTTATTGGTGGAAAAGAAGAAAAAAAAAATTGCATTAAAAATGGGATTTTGTTACATGGCAACATTAAAAACCTTATGGCATCTTAAAAACTTGACATTCATATTCCAATGGATTCAGAAACAGTCATCTTTTTATGACAATGGCATAAAAAAGCTTCATAAACATTAGGAAAAATGCATCAGTTGAGAGAATTATATGGAAAAAAAAATTTCTAAGCTTCCTTTTTTTTATCTTCAAAAATAAATTTTTAAATAATAATTCTGATTCCTTTTTTACCCACCCTTGATTTTTAATGATGCTCTATGTCTAATCAAATTACAACTTCTAGCAAATATATTCAACATTTCAAATAACTTCATATTTAGATATTTATTAGTGCATAAAGTTATTGAAAATGTATTAAAGGAACCTTTTTCATGAAAATAGTTATTTAAAACTAATACATCCAAGTGTTCTATTATTTTAAAGCCTTAATAATTAAATACATTAAATAAAATATTTTTTGAGAAATAACTATATAAGGTAGCATAAAGGATAATCAGATTGTTAGTTTATTTCATTATAACTTCACTTTAGAAAAATTTAATTTATTCTAAAAAGTAAAACATAAATAAACATACATCAAAGAAAATTTTTTTAAAAATACATTAAAAAACTCCTTTTTATGGTTTTAAATTTTTTTCAATTATATGTTTAATTAAATATAATTATAGCTCTACTTATATTAAAACACAAATATAAAAACATGAATATTTCCCCCCTCTAAAACTAAATACAAATATACCTGCAAGGACAAGGAAAATATAAAGGCATATCAGATCCAGTAATTTTTGAAGCATTGTCCTAAAATAGAAAATGTTCCTAAAGTTATTTTTATACATCATAAAAGTTAAAAAAATCAGAAATTATACATATATAAATTCAATACTTTTATTTATTAATATGAAACTTGTATTAAATACAATGTTAACACATAAACTACCGAAAACAAAATCTTTATATAAAAAAAATGTATTTCTATTCAATAAATGAATCGTATATTGTATTTAAACTTTTAATAAAAGTCCCATGACAAGCAGTAACATCTCTTGAGGTTCAGATATTCAACCACCACAACAGTTGACACAATTTTTACTAAATTTTATAAATTATTAAGATTTAATTCTGGCATTTGCAGCAAAAGAATCAGTCAGAATTTTTTGTTTTCTTTGTTAGATTCAATGAAAGCACACCAAAGTTGAATTAAAATCGATTAACTTAATATATAGTTATTAAAATATTTTAAATAACTAAAAAACATTCTTTGACAATCCAATCTAATTATTTCTTAAAGTAGTTGCTATATAAAAAATTACATCTAAAAACCACACGTAAATGAAAAGATAGACGTATATATTGCAATCAAAATAGTTTTGCTAGCAACTTTTATACATTAAATAACTCCATGTTATTGTAAAATAATTTATGCTAATATTAATTTATATTATGTTAAAAATAGTTAAATATTATAATTATTATCAATTCCACAAAAGAAATTTTTAATTTTAGATTTGCAGCCAGAGCAATTTGAAACTCATTATGTTTTTACAATAGACATCTCTCTCTCTCTCTCATTATCTCTTGCAGCTCATAAAATGAATTAATTCATTTCATCTCTAATACTTTACTAGAATAAAGTTTGATGTACAAATTACATATTGATGTCTAATATTAATTTGAAGTAATTGAATTTTTATATCACATTTTAAATACAGTTTTAGAGGAGCAATGAATTAACATGGCATTTTCAAGTTTTCGATTTTTTGTAACAATCATTTATAAATATAAATGCAAAAAAATCCCCTTACTTTAACATGCCCTGTACTTGTTACTCTAAGTACCCTGTCTGGCGCAGAACACATGAAACGATGCCCTCTATAGCATTCATATTCAACACCAATAAATATCTTTACATTGAACTGAGGACCATCTAGGCAAAATATACACAGTAATGTTGAAATCAATAATTCAAATTATCAATGCATAATAAATTGAATTAAACTAATAACTTATTTATAATTATTATTGTTATCAAACTGATCAATATTTCATAACAAAATGTAAATAGACAAGCTTATTTAAAATATTGCTTAATCAGTCATTACTTAATATAATTTGAAAATACTAATTTTAGTTTTAAATAAATTAAATACTAGCCATTCTTCAATTTCAGAATTTAAACTAATTTAAATCCAGTTGTAAACAGGAGTTTTTTCTTCATGCACCAAAAATGAACATTTAAATATCATACCATATGTTACAAACACTAAAATATGTCTTCATATATACAGATATTATGTTTAATTTCCTTTCAGTTTTATTCAGCTAAGTCTTTTTGAAATATTTTCATATAATTTCACCCATTTTTTAATCATTGTAATAAATTGTATCAATTGATCATTATAGGACAGAAATAGAAGGAATGGGCTAAAATATGTGTGATTTCATAAAAACTACAACATTCGAGACACAAAAACATCAATGTTTGAGCAGAGCTATTACAAACTTTAAATACATAACGTATGAAAAAGGAGGGATGAAGTATGAATAAAATACAATTATTTACCTCTAAAAGCTTTCTTAGCCTTCAAATTCAAAGGTCTTTTACCTTCCCAAAGAAGGGGAAATCGCTCTTTATGTTCAAGCTTTACAGTTACATCCCAAGGTAATAAATAATTAGTACCAATGATAAATCCCGGCTGATCCTGCAAACCTGTCAAAAAATTGGATTTCATACAGAGCAATTATAAAATTGAATTATTGCAGCAGAAGGTGAAAAAAAAGATTGTACTGCTTATTTGACAAAAGTACACTTACCAATATTATGAGAATACAAACTAGATGGTCCCAAGCAAACTAAAGACCAAGAAGAAAACATAGGTAAGAGACCTAGTTTACTTTCTGAATGAAGCATACCGGGCAAATATTCAGTAGTAGATGGCTGCCGAGTTAAACTTCTTTCTGTAATATTAAAAATTGAGAATTTTATTATAAGACAGAAAAAAACTGCAGCGGTTCTTAAACTTTTGATCACTCTGATCTCCCTTAATGTATCAGCTTGATGTCATGGACCGCTAAAATTTTGAGCACCCCCTCCTCGACTCCCAACACATTGCTGAATTATTTAAAGATTCCTCAATATTCTAAGACGACCTCTGCCACTTACAGACTTTTTTTAAAATTCCTTTAAGAACACATTAAACATCTGATATAAAATATTACATTGTAGTAACAACTATGTAGTTGCAAAAAAAATATTGAATTAGATTTTTGATTGAAATATATGTTTATGTTCTGTTAGAGCTTTTTCTTTGATGGCAGTTTAGTAATCTAGTCTGGAATGGCACATCTCTTACTTTTTCAGCATGGAATTTCAGTCTGTAAAAGAGGGAAATCTGTGCATTAAATGACACTCCTTTGCAGACCTCCTAGAAAGGCCCCCAGTGGTCTGCAGACCACAAATTAAGAACCACTGCTTTAGAGAATGTTTTCAAATTATATTCCCAGCAAAAAAAATTTAAACATTTTACATCTGCCGAAATGAAATTTTTTTTCAGTCGTATTGGTTATAACACTTTTTTACAGGAGACTAATAAATGTTTCTAATCCAATTCCTTATTTCACACAAAAATCAACAAAAATTATTTTTTTTAATTGCATCAAGGTTTTTTAATTTTATCAAAAGCATGCATAAAAAAAAGTATTTGAATTTTTAATTTGCTTCTTCATTCTTCCATGTTATATAAAGTATTCTTTAATGGTAACACTAAAAAGAATGAATAATCCAGATATTGTAAGATGACAAAATAATTCAAACTGAATAAGTCACTTAATCATTTTAAACAATTGAATATTTCATACATCACAGAAATTTTAACACACAATTATAAAACTGATAAAGATTTTGTTTACAACAACAATTTTGTGATTAAATTAGTCACAAGAAAACTATTTCCTCTCCAATGCAAGTAACTGCAAATTATAAATTATTTAAAAGTATCCCTCTTAGTTACCTTTACTAGGAGTTGTCTCATCTTGAATGCTAATAACTATTTCATCTCTTTCATCTTCGGCTTGACTCTGAGACTGTTCATCAGTTGCTAAAGGTTCTATTTCATTAGTGAGTGAATTTTCTTCCTCTGAATTACCTAAAGAAAAAACACCAGAATTGAAATTCAAATTAAATCAAATGTTTTCAAACAATTTTTTGAAATATTGCTTATTTCTTTAAAAAAAGTTAATTTACTTATGTTTTACTTTCTTTCTGAAATTCGAATCACTCACAAAAATGCCTATGAAAAACTAAATCAATATTTCAGAACATATTTTCTAGGTTTAAAAAAAATGTAGATTTTCTTTCATAAATAATTTATTTATTAAATACTAAGTTCATTTACAAATTGAAATATTAAGAAAGATTCAATTTGTTCAAAATTAATTTTTTGTTCAAAATCAAGAAAATTTGCATGTTTAGTTGAATTTCTCAAAGAACACTGAACAAAGGTAAAACTAATTCTTCCAAACAAAGATGCAAATGTTTAATTTTGATTACAAGTGCTTGTGGGCTCAGTACTTAGAGGAACATGCTTCATAAATGCATATGCTGATTTGTGTGCCTTATTTATTTACAAGTCTTGGCTATTTTCATAGTATGTTTTTGCAATATTCAGTGCATTTCAAAAGCAAATAATTAGAATGATTAATCTCAAATGTTTTGGTAATGGAGTAAGGAGGCAAATAGTTGAGAGTCAGGAATTTGTGAAATTCTAATTTCAAATGCAATATCTGGAGAAAATAAACATTGACTAAAAAAAAAAAAGATGAGTTATTAAAATGTTAAGAAATTGGAATTGATTACCTAGTTTCCTTGTGAAAAGAAAAAGGGAATTTGTTTGTTTAGACAAATTGTAATGCAATTTAATATGATTCATAAAAATACTAAAGGGAATTACCTTGAGCATAAATAAATTATAGTTTGAAAAAAAAAAACTAAAAAACACGCTTTTATACTGAATTGAACTAAAAAGTAAAAAGCAGCAAATTATTTTTTTTCACATGCTCGAGCCTTTTTTTATTTTCATTTTCAGAAAAATGTTTATATTATGGTTAGAAATTGCTAACACACACCCACCCTCCACTTTCTCAGATATAGAACACTTCTTTTGTTTGTTTTATTTCTTTTAACCGCAAGTGTATTTTATACTTGCATATACAATTAGCGTTAAATTCAAAACACTTTAGGGTTACACCTTATTCTTTTAGTCGCCAAATCTGGAAATGATGTAGGAAATTAGTTGCCATGTCTGAAAATGGTATATGGAACTAGTCGCCAAATTTAAAAATGATATATGCAATAAGTCGCCAAATCTGGACGTGATATATGGATTTGTCGCCAAATCTGATTATCCTTATTCCTGATGATCCTGAAAAGGACAATGGAACAAAATTATGAAATTATTGTATTGTCATCGGTCCTTGACAAGTGTGCGAAATTTAGAATGAATCCGATCTTTTTAAGTGGGTAAAAATCGAGTTCTAAGATTCCGTTACATGCAAGTGAAACTTATAAAAGTGTGTTAAAAAGAAAGAAAATTTACATATGGATCTTGTATTCACAGGAAATCTAATCCAAGATTTAAGGCAACTCAAATTAGCCCATTAATGTAAATGCATCTGTACATTTAATACATTTGGTGAAGGAAATTCATACCTCGTATATTTAAGATCAATATGAATATTACTTGGTGTATTTTCTGGGATTAATCAGTGTCATGTCAAAGCATCTAAGTGGCAAGTACTACATGCATGAACATTATACATCAGTTACATTACATATTTTATTTCGAGCTCTGATCTTTATGCTATTACAATTTCATTGACAAAAGTTATGACTGAAAAACCACAGCATTAAAGACCATAGGCTAGTACTAGATAATGGCATTGTCATGATTAAGTAACAATGAAGATTTAAATCTGAATGAAAATCTATGGAACAAGATCAGTTGTGAGAAATGTTGAATAAAAAATTCAGATAGTTAAGAGAAGCATCTATCAAAGCTTGGTTCCACAAAAAATGCCCTTGAAACATATAAATAAATTAATTCTGTTAATGAATTCAAATAATATTAAAGATGGCCTTAATGTTGTGATTACTAACACTAAATGTCAATGTTAATGATGTAGAAAAGTGTTTTAGCTCACCCACCTTTGGCAAAGAAAAACAAATTCCACCAATTGTATTTTAATCTAATGTGAGGATAATAACTAACCAAGTTGGCGATAAATAATGGTGTTTACCAAAATAGGATCCAAATGTTATTACAGCTCCCATTTTCACTTCAGTTGGCTGAAATGCATTATTATTAATAGATAATATCAGTTTGTCAACAATGCACACTGAAGTGAATATGCATTTTCTTGTCAAAGTTTGTGTTAAAAATTGCTTCGATAGTTTCACTTTGTAAAATGCAATAAATGTTTGTAATTCCAATCGTACAGGCATTTTTTTTTCTTTTTAATGTTTATAACATTTCACAACATTTGCATGAAGCATAGTTACTATTTTCTGTATCAAACACTGATTACAGATGTGCATTACATATTTACAATGCAATTATTTGGCATACTTCTAAATACGAATTCAAATGAGTGATCAAAATGTTAGATAACCCAATACAATAAAAAGTAACAACAACCAAGAACTGTTTCTAACCTTCAGATAATTCAGCCTTTGATAAATTATGTCCATGACTAGAGTTATTTGTAGAGCTGCTGTCTTTCGTTTTCTCGTCAACAGCTTCATTTTCCACCAGAATGGGAATGGGGGAAATGCGAGCTGGATGTGAATCAACACAGCTAGCTTGAAATACTGGAAATTCGATTTTTTCCAAAGCTCCACAACATAGAAGTCTTTGTGCAGCATAAAAATCATAATTTGCAGTCTGGAACAAACATGTTTATAGGTTTTAAATGTAAAATTTGAATTTATGATTAAAGTTTACAAGTTTCAGGATTACTGATTACTATTTAAGAATACCTTAACATCAAAAGGGTCATCTCTTGTTGCCTGTTTACTTCCACAATCACAGGTAGATACTATCTTAATTTGACTGCAATGTGACATTATAGGTAAAGATTTGTCTTCAACATTATCTGTATCAGTGCGATGAATCTAGATCAAAAGAAAAATAAAACAAATTCAATGTAAGAAAAAGATTATATCTTATAATATTTCAAAATACATTCGAATCACAATTTAACGAACTTTATGATTTAATGCATTTCCCTCTCCTAACCAAAATGAAGGCAAAAATCCCTATTTAATAAATAATAAACCCTGAATTAATGAACTACTTTAACAACTGAAATTTTTTTTGTGTCTAGATTAGGAAAAATTGGATTTCTTTTCAAATGTCATATCTCTTTTGTCAGGAACTGAAAAAGGCTTTTCTTGTAAGCAGCTTATTTTGACAGGAATGATTTCAGCCCATTATTAGATTTACAGGTGTAGATGAGTCATGAGTGTAACCTATCATTTGAGTTTTGAATAGGGCAGGAAATTCCTTTCTTATCTCATTCCACAACAGAAAGTATATTTTATGAGTTTTTGCAATTTTCTCTCTTTCTTGAGCAAAGTGAGGTTTATTATACATGTGATTTTGCAGAAAATTCTGTTCTATAGAAGTTGAGCATAATGTTGATTTGTCAAAGTCAACAAATAGCGATTCTGATGCTGAAATTGATAATAAAACTGTTAACCTTTCAGAACCAGATTTCCTGATTATTCCACAATGAAATAACCTCAAATCAACGAATAAAATGTTCGGTCCTGATGAATTCGTTAGATCAGGGTCTGACTGTAATAAAAAAGCATATAAGTACCTAAATCTTATAATAAGGCAAAAATGTATATTGTTTCTATTTTATCTAACACATTTTAACCTTAAAGCTGTTAGTCAAGCAACGAACATAAAAACTATAAGAATTTAACTGCCAGGAAATTGTTATCAACTAATATTATTTTTATAATTTCATTCTCATCTTAAAGCATCTAAGTATTTCTTTTTTCTGATTACTTTTAAAAATACTAATGTTTTTAAAAAAAGTATATATAAGTACATATACTTTCAAAAATAAAAGAAAAGTTACTTATGTTTGAAAATATCTGAAGTTTATATGTTAAAACCTTTTAGAATTTGAAGTAAAACTTTAGAATACTGTAAAGAAACGTATGCTATTTAAAGTCATGCAAAAATGTTGAAATATACAAAAATAAAAAAAAGTAAGCATATATATAATAATTAATACATTCAAAATTACTTTCTTTCATAAGAAATCAATCATGAAAAAAAAAACAAAAAAAACAAGTTCAATATTAATAAGTGCATTTTCAATGGTAGTGTGATGTAGAGTAAAACATTATTCCACACAATATTTCAGAATTAAAATAAAAGTCATGTTTCTTTTCAATTACAACATATTTTAAATTACCTAAAATTTTTTAAATCACTCAAAAATTAATTTTTATTTATATGTAGTTAACATTTCTGCAAGGGCTAATTTTTACTACCCATGAAAGAGTTTATTCCTTCATGTAAATCAGTAATTTGTAAAATTTAAATTTATGAAATTTAAGAATTGCCCATAACAATAAATAAGACTTAAAATACATATTCAAAGAAGTCAAACTTAGAAACTAATTCTGCGATATCATCTGAGTAATAGTAAAATCAACATATACATACAGGGTTCATACAATGATTTCCAGTCAAACTCAGGACTTCACACATTTGATGTCCATTTTTCCATAATCTTTCACAGTCTTCTTTTAGTTGTTTAGCATATCTCTGGACAGCTGGTCCTCGAGCATGCATACTGAACACATGCAAGGCATGAGCTAACTAAAATGGAATTTAAAAAATCTAATATTAGACGTAATATATATTACATAGACACGTGTATTATTTTACATACACACTTCTTAACACTTACATCATGATTTTAAGGCATTTATATACAGTGAAATAGGTTTAATATGAAAACGCTTATGATGAAATATTGATTAACACGAAATAATAAAATGGTCCCAGCAAACTACTATGTATTTGCATGCATATTTCCCAAGCTTAAACATTTAAAAATACATACTTAAGAGGATTTTTAAAAATTATAATTATTTTAGAAGATATAGGTATTTTAGTCCCGCAGTATATAAACCAGCTCAGTTGGAATGAATTGAACAATAGACTTTAGGGATCCTCTGTATACTTACAATCATATTCCCTCATAAAATTAATATATATTTTAAAATACAATAACCGAAAGTCTGAATGCATTAATATGGACTTTTGCACCCAAAATATACATGCTGGTAAACACACAACTGAAATTGCAACTTTTGTAACAATTTGCATTTTAAATGAAGGCTTCATTCCCACTCTAAAAATGTCGACCCTTATGGGAATAAAACTTGGTCCAGAAGTTCATGTATTTGCCATTAAACATGACAATATCCAGATTGAATGCTCAGAACTATGAGCTCCTGACGCTTTAAAGGAGTCCAGAACTGCTCATCTGGAAGAAAGAACATCAGAAAATTCGTTTTTTGAAGTAGAGGTAGGCCCTACGTATGGAGCAGGAATCCCAGATTGAAAAAAATTTAAGTATAAAGTACCATTGTATGGCTTAGTCTGAGTGTAACTTGACCCGAAACTCTAAATGAGCTTTTCTCGAAACTACTTATTTTGAGATTCTTGTCATGATATCTCAAGTTCTACTGAACCAATTTACTCGAAATTTGATAAGATCCTTTTCAATATATTTCTCTAACGCACTAACTAAAACTATACTAAAATTAAAATTTTTACTTTTTAAAAAAAAATTCTGAAAAAAAAAATGGTAAAATAAATGTTTATTTTAAACAATCGATATTTGCCGAAATTTTTTTTTTTTTTTGACTACTTCAAAGTTTGGAGGATAGCAGCATTTTTTTTGAATGAAGAATTATTATTTTTTCAGATTACTAGGAGGGTTACAATCAGGACAGGCAGGGTGTGTCATTATTTTGAAAGACCCACTTTTTAATGATTTCACTTGATTTTTTTTTGTATTCGCCAAACGTTAATACATATCTGGTAACATAATATGGCTAGAAAAATTAAAAAATTTTTAATGTAAAATACCAAAAATTCATGCCTCTAGACTAGAATTCCAACTTACTATGAAACGAAAATTGCTTAACATGAAAATAATTAGTTTTTGGGAATGAACAAAATATGGAAAACACTAGCCATGCAGGCAAGATTTACAAGGGGATGAAAATGAAAGAGATGGTTTTCATATGTTTCGTAGAAAGGAGGCTAATTTGGCTTTGAAATACTCCTAGAATAGTCTACGACATGAGCCAATTTTGTTTATCTAAGCTACATTCACCCCTTCCACCCCTATAAAAACTACACAAAAACATCTGAAATGAGGAACACCATGAAAAAAAAGTATGCAGTTATTTAGATGCAGATTCCATCGTTGAAATGAATAACAAAATGGATGACATCAAATAACTTGTAGACAATTTGATACTAAAAATGACAATGCAAAGAAAAATATCAGATTATTTTTTGAAAAACTTGAAAAAATTTTGTATTAAATTTTATTAAGTTCTTATGAACGTTTTCGTTTCATTGATTTTTATTAAATACATGCATATATACATATCTATGTAAATAAAATGCACTCCAATAAACTTAATTTTGTTGAATATGTGTTTGTGTTTTTATTTTTGCAATATCCTTAGATAAGAAATTCTTTAAACACGCAAAAATATATCAGTCCCCTCAGTTTCAAGTTAAATGATTGTCCATGTATTATGCATTGTTAGATGAAAAAGTACAGAATTAATACAAGTAAAAGTTTTCCCATAAAAATCCATCCAGATTTACTTAGAGGAAGAATGTCTTTTAACTAATGTTATGTTATAATTCTTTGAAAAGCTTCTAGTTATGCCTTTTTTTCTTCTGGTTGACAATTTTTACACTCATTTTTTAAGGTTACATACAATTTAAATATATAAAAAAATTAAATAAAAAAAATTTAACCACCAAAATTTAACTTTAAAAAAAAAATACAATTTCAGTAATTTAAGGGTATGTACAAACTTGTTTAACCTCAGATCTACACTATTTAACTGAAAACTATGGGAGGAGTACCTTAAAAACTTTTTTAATAAAGCCATCCTAATATATGTTACATTGTAACAAAAAGATCAGGAGAAAAAACAGAGCTTTAATTTGATATCACAAACATTGTATTCATTAATAATAAAATAAATATCTAACTTAATTTTTGTTTAAAAAAAACATTAAAAATTTTTGTCGATTATTTTATTAATTTTTCAATTTATCTTTTCATTAACTTCATTTGAATTAAATTCTCCTTTCTTATCAACAACGAGATTAATTAAAATTAAAATAGTATCCTGAGATAAAAACTACCAATGATCCCTATGCAGTGAGAAATTGTGATGTCCTTGAACGAAAAAGTCGATAGTTCAATTCAGTACCTTTAGTTTAAAAATCACACAAACAGTATAAACAAATGATGAGGCAAAATGAAGATAAAAAAGTTTGAATCTAGATGGTTCATTGAAAACACTTTTTTCAATAAAATGCATAGATTGATTTATATATTTTCAACCAAAATAAAGACTGAATATATTTCTAAGTGAAAACAAAAGTTAAAAAGAGAAAATATCAATATATTTAATGTAAAAGAACTTACCCTATTTTGATGATAATCCTCAGTGTAATGAGTAGGCAAATTATCTTGATAAGCTGCAGATGCCAAAGGCAAAACTTTAGTGCATCGCCTAAAAATTTAAAGAAAAGTTCTGAATTTAATCAAATAAGTAGCATCTTTACAAACATAAATTATATTTTTAAATGAAGTTTTTCTTGAAGCTCTAAATACAAATTTATGCACTAATTTCATTTTATTTATTCATACAGAAATAATCCCATTATATATATATTATTTTAATCAATTCTATTCCTTTTCAAAATTACTATTAAAATATATAATACTGTGTAATTATAGAGTAAAACTATCATACCCTTCTGAGAATTTGACATCAGTATCTAAAGTAGTTTTCATTGTTTGGTGAAGTGATCTACTTTTACTGTCTTTTGGTTCATTAAAAATGGAGCGAAGTTTTGATGCTACTTCAAACCAGGTATGAATATATGCAAGCTACAGGGAATTAAAGAAAAATGTGTGAGCATATTTGTTTAATTTTACATGCTATTTAAAAAGTTGAAATTAACCTCAATCAACCTGAACAAATTTTATATAATAATTTAAATCATAATTCAATTCATTCAAGGAAAATGTGAATAAAATTTGCATAACATATTGTTATGTATAGATCAGGGTTAGTGGATTTTATGCAATTATTTTTAAGAGTAAAATAGTTCCTTAAGAGCTATGAAAATTTCTAGTAGAAAAACAATTCTTAAAATGCAGGATATACAACAGTAAAATTTGCACAATAAATCCCAGAAGGTTTTCACACCATCTACAGTGCTCAGACACAACTATTAGTGTTTAAAAGTACAAGTATGGAAAGTTTATTCACAAGCAACTACTCGCTAGTGAACTCTTCAGCAGCCAAAGTAATACTGACTCAGTTTCAGGGAGCTACTGCTATTTATAGTCTGCACAGCTACATTCTAGCTCTTTCTTGAAAAAACTCGCTTATGTCATAGACTGTAATGTTAGTAGATTTTTCCAGTAATTTCAAGAAGCATCTACGTGATAGCCAAAATTGGATGCCAAAAACGATGGCAACTTGGTTGTGTCACCAATATTTTGCTATGTTTCCATTGAAACGCCATTACAATGTAACAAGTGACGTTGCTTGCAAATATTACATTTATTGTAAAATAAATACAACAGAAAGTAATATTAACATATTAAACTTTGAGATAAGAATTATGTACGCCATTTGAAGATGAAATTAAGCATTAATTACACAAAATTCATAACAATACCTCAAAATAGGCTGGAACAGGATAGCGTCCAACATTATCATCAAATCCTTTAGTTAAAGCCAAATTTATATGAGGAAATAAAAACTTCACAAAGCTATGAGAGCTCTCACTTTCATTTGAAAAGCCTGAGTCCCCATGGGAATTAAAACCATTTCCCATTATATTTATTTTATTCTTTGGTTTTGATTCTGTAATATCTGAAATAAAATAAATTTCATTTTAAATCAAATTTTTAAATTAGGAAACAGTTCATTTTGAAAGGAAACATTAAATAATCTGTTGTTTAATAAAGTCGTATTAAGTTAATAATCAACCAAGTTACATTGCATTTATCGTTTCTTGTTATACAATGTATTTAAATTACTTGCATACACATTTATTGCATTCAGATTTTAATAAGATTACATTTAAAAAACTGCAAAGAGGACAATAAAAAATTTTAATTTAGTAAAATCTGGTGTGTATAAAATTTAATTTTTAAACCAGCTTTCATCAACTTATTATCAATCATTGTCCAAGCAATTCAGGAAAATAAAAGAATGTTTTTGTTAAATAAGAAGAAATTACAAACATATTAAAGCAATAAAATAACTTTCAAGACCTTTATCTTTCAAATGTAATCAGCAATTAATCACAATGTAATTTTGATGAATCTTTTATTTCGACACTTAAGCTACTCACTTTTAAGATATTAATATAAATAAAATGAATAAAAACTTAGAGAACATTAAAATGATTTTCCCCCCATAACATTTGAAATGTGTGAAGGTTTTCATTGCATATCTATCAGTATCCAATTTACAACAAAAAGATAGTAAATTAACTTGTATTAATATCTTTTTATAATACAGATATACTAAATATGAATACTAATGTATTAATGGTATTTAGATCACTCACATAAGTAAACAAGAGCAATATGATTAATCAAATAAAATGTAATTTTTTTTTACCCGACTCCTTAGCCGATTGGCAATATAATCTGATTTGTGCTAAATAAAATCCTGTGTGATCTGTTATGTAATGTTTAGAAGAAAAAATGTACACAAATTCTTGATTCGCAGGTACAGCAAAAAGGGAATTTCCACTAAAATAAAAATGTGTAATTATAACTTTTATTAATATAATATTAAAATTTGGCATACATTGTAAATTTATCAGAGGGTTAAAATTATAAATACAAAAGAAGCACTAAACCAAGTTCTACAGAAGTGACCCTTCTTTCTTTTGTTATCCATACAGTTTAAATTTCAACTATATTAAATTATTTTACACAGAATTTCATATCTATATGTATATGTAGTTATTAGTATTCTAAAAGCTATGTACAGTGGTGCATATATAATGAAAATGAAAAGCATATATAATGATATAATATGAACAAAACAATTATTTGGGAAATAATCAAATAATTACTACAACTAAAACTTTTCTTAAACAAACTTTATGAAGTGTTGAATAAAATTTTCAGCAAATATAACTAAATAGGTCATTACATTCACACTGGTTTAAGCAATACAGGGTGCTACAAAAAAATGTATACACACTTTAAACTATTGTAGTTTTCCCCCTCTACAAGGCTAATGTTATATTTCTTCGCCAGGTGGCAGCATAATCGTCCCTCTATGTTATATTATCAGTTGGAATTTGTAATATCAACATGGGGGACGTACGTTTGAGTTTTGAAGAACGTAAGCAGGTTATTAAGTGGTACTGGAAGTTTGAGAATGTAAATGAAGTTCAAAGACAGTGGAGAAGGGAGTATGATACAGAACCACCTTCAAGATTAACAATTACACGCATACGAGACAAATTCGAAGTTCATGGAACAGTGTGTGATGTGCATAAAGGTCATTCAGGTCGGCCTCGAACAGCTACAAGTGATGAGTCATCAACGGCAGTCTTGGAACTGTGTGTTTCAACGCTCTCCTAACAAATCTTCAAGGCAAGGGGCACGTGAAAGTGATGTAAGTGCTAGCAGCGTGCTACGCATTCTGAAGAGAGGCAAGTATCGTGTTTATATTCCAAGGCTGGTGCAACAGCTAAATGACGACGATCCAGATCGAAGGTTGCAATTTTGTGAATGGATTCAGGAGATGGTGATACGTAAACCGGGATTTATGGGTAGCATCATTTGGTCGGATGAAGCCCAATTCAAACTTAATGGAACTGTCAATAGGCACAATTGTGTTTACTGGGGTGAAGAAAATCCTAACATTACAATTGAAAAAGCTGTAAATTTGCCTGGTGTAAATGTGTGGTGCGGTTTGTCTTCAAGGGGACTCATTGGACCTTTTTGATTTGAAGGCACTGTAACTGGTATTAATTACCTAACAATGCTTGCTGATTCCATATTTCCTGCCATTCGTGCATTATACGGTAATGATGAATTTTATTTTCAACAAGATGGTGCTCCGCCGCACTATCACAGGGACGTACGAGCTTACCTGGATCAAAATTTGTCGGGCCAGTGGATAGGACGCAGGGGGCCAATCGAGTTTCCAGCACGCTCTCCAGACCTTACACCACTGGATTTCTTCTTGTGGGGCACAGTAAAAGATGAGGTGTACAAACGTAAACCACGTAACCTAGACATTCTTTGGAATGAGATTCAAGCAGTGTGTAGAGAAATCTCATTGGACGTTTTGATACGATGTACAGAATCAGTGGTGACTCGTACTCAGAATTGTATTGATGCTGCAGGTCACCAATTTGAACAGTATTAACATTTGTTATTTATGTTTCATTTACATTGGACTTTCAGCTTTCTATTTTCCTGAAATTTAACTTTGTAGAACGGTAAATAAATTTTCTATGGAAGTTCAAAGTGTGTATACATTTTTTTGAAGCACCCTGTATAAATAATCTTTAACTAGATATTCCAACACTAAAATTATAAATTAAGTTCTTCAAAGATTTATTTTATTTATTGCAAAATACGGAAAAGTAAAAAAAAGTTGAGATATATCATATAAATATTACCAACATTTGTATACACATGAATTTTAATGTGTAATAATCAAGTTTGATTCCTAATTGCCTTTGCTGCCTATTTAAAACATTTGTAAGAAGTAAGTAAAATGATGGAAAGAAATTAGTCACCTACATATACTACAGTTAATACCAAATTAAACTAAAATTAAAATTTCATGAATGAATTCATGCAATTTATTAGATGTGTAGATTTATTAGATATTTATGTGTAATATATATATATATATATTATTTACACATTTAAACTTCACTGCAATGATAAAAGGTTTTAAAATCCACAGGTAATTAATTAGCCAACAGTTCAGGTATATCATAATGTAGTAAAAGACATATAGCTTTCATAAAAATTATTCTTATTATTAAGTTTTTGTTTTCATAATCATAAAATTTTTTGGTTCATAGAGGAAGGCTTTGAAACCGAAGCATATTAGCCCTCCCTAAAGCATGCCATAATATTGTGAAAGATTAGTTTAAAAACTGCGACTTATATCTTTAATTGTAAAACATATAAAGAAATTTACATGTCACTATTGGAACAGTTGCTCATATTAGTTGGGTGATTGTTTGTACACTGTTTTTTTTTTGGTCATGATAAAAGCAGATGCTGTTCAATTTAGAAAATATAAGTTTCCAGACACTAGTCTAATAAATAGATCAAACAATTAGATATACAAGGTCATCAAAAAAGAATGCTGTCATTATAAAATTATATTATTCTCAAAATATTAAACACATATACATACATTTTTTTACTACAATAATCAGGAAGGTAGAAGATTTTATATCTATTTCAGGACATTTTGATATGTGCATCATTAGTTGCTCAACAGACTTCACGAAAATAGTCAATCTCAGCACATCTTTAAATTATAACCATTATAAAAAATGTTTTGAATAGTATTTTTTGAAAAATTCCATCAAATTTTTATGAGTAATCCAACTTTTAGGACTTCTGATAAAAAACTGCTGTATGCATTAATCATTTTCTTTGGAAGTTCTAGGTTACCCTGGAGATATTCATTTTGCTATGCTTCTAATTCTTTTGAATTGTTTTATCCATTCATTTAGATTAAGAGTTTATCATCTGGAGCATTTTCTTCAGTATGTGACATTTGCCCTGAACTATTTACTTTTTTTCTTGGTTCACATCCATCTGCTCATTAATTTTGGCAGAATGAAGAAATTTGCCACTGAGCTACTTTTTCTTCTTCTTCCATTGGCACAACAGTCCTGGGTGGGCCAAAACCTTCAAGAACCTTCTTCTATTTCAATCTCTGCTTAGCAACAGTTCACGATATTAGCCAAACGTTAGCCAAAATTGCGCCATGAAAATCCTCTTTCTTCAAACAAAACATGTAAGAATGTTGTTTTGATACCATGGCGCAATTCGTGTGGTGCAAATTTTGCTGCAGTGATGCCAATACATAAGTATCTAGTTCCCCAATTAGTCACTCTTAAAACTTTAAAACTGTCCTCCACACAATCAGTCCATTTCATTTGGATATATTCCTTGTTCTAGTTCCAATAGGTTTGTAATTAAAATTTTTGAACATCAAGGATGAGGGGTTCATACAGAGTAGATGTGGCCCACAAACATCAAATGACCAATCTTGATGGATCTAATGACATTCGCTTCCTTAAATAGCTTACATAATTCAAAATTATGTTGCTGTCCCCACAATCATTCTCACTCAAAGATGGCTAGCTGTGTTCAGATTGTGATTTAGTCCAAGTTTCAGATCCAACCTTGCTACCTCTGATGTGCATTAATAATAATATTTAATAAGAGGAGGGAAAAATTTAGATTCTTTAACTTCATTTCGACAATTGTTTCTGTAAGTTTAAGATTTATGTAATGATTTATGAAACTTCAGTATTTCTTTTTGTTGACCCTATATATTATATATGCAACTTCATCATTTATGGCTAAGAATTTATTTTAAAGTGAATACTTTCATTGAGATATGGCTCTCTAGAGAACTTTAATTCACTTAATTGATTACTTATATATATTTAGTGTTATCAAATTCTATATTATATTTATAAGCTGCAATCAAATTATATTGCAAAAGTTATTATGGGAAAACAAAATTTTCTGTTTATATTTAATATTTCTCTTTCAAAACAAATTGAAAAAAAAAGAAGTTTTTTTTTTATATTACATTATATTTGTTTTACTTATTAATAAAATTTTGCAAAATCATGCAACTCAACATATTGTATGACATCATATAATGACTCTCAATGTAAAATAATACATACATAAAAAATAAAATAATTTTAGCAAAGTTTTAAGACAAGTAATTATATATGACTAAATAAAATTAACAATAATATCAGATTCTTTTCACATGAAATATTTACAAAATTATAATTGAAAATTAATTTCAAAATTCATGAAATGTACTGACAACCTGACGTTGGTGATAACTCTGCTCTTGCGCAAAATTCGGTAGATCTGATCTTCTAATGAGTGTTCCAGTTTTTTCAATGGTAAAGGTTTCTGAAACAAATACATCAATAAATAATAAATTTTATGTAATGAACTTGAATTATAAAGTATCCTAGCAGAAGTCTCATTATAAAAGCATAATTTTTTTAGAAAAAGGAAATATAAATCTTCTGTTTATTTTTATGTCAAATTTTATATGAAGAACATTCAAACACATGTAAATTGCAATATCTTAATTTTAAAATTAAAAATACAGAACTTTTTTATCTTCTCTTATATAATATCATCTGTGCTTAATATCAAACAAAATTTTTAAAAAAATGATATTAAAAACAAAGATTTAAATTTAGTAGGGGTACTATCAATCAAGATATTATATCATTTTAAATTCAATTTTGTATATCAATTTGGCAATAATCTAATAAAAAGGAAGTTATATAAATTACCTTCTGCTTTATTCGACTTTCAATCATATTGAAATTACTATCACTTAGAGGAGAGGATTCAAATACAAAGAGTACTCGAGGAGAACAAGGTCTACCATTTAGCAACCAATCATTGGATATATCAACAGCAGCTAATAATTCTTTAAACAAAGGAACAGCTTTTAATCTGAAAAGAATAGATTCAAAATAATAAAATACAAAGAAAAAATTAATATAAATAAGTTTATAAGTTATTATTTTGTTAGCATGCAACAATAACATGAATCACAAATATCAATACATAAAACATTAACAAAGGCAAAAAAATAAAAAAAAGAGAACATACATAAGTTTATCAATACTGTATGTGACCATGCCTACATTACTTAATTTTTTTTTTTTACTATGGAAATAATTCCTCTCTTTTGATTTATATTCCATTTTGCAATATTTCCAAATAGGTTGCATATTAAAGATTCTCAAACTCTTTCAAACAAAATAACTTTTCCCTTTAACTCATTTCAATAATACTTTCATCAAACTGATTTTTCAGTAATATTAATTTCAATGATCAATCATTGCATCTTTTAGAATCTTCATTTTTGTTTCCATTCGTTGACATCAGATTTTACATATTTATATATAAAAATATTTGTACTATCCCAGAGGAAAGAAAAAGCTACAGATTTCATAATGTAGAAAGTGATGTTCTTTATAACAGACAGTGAAATAGGATTTAGGCGAAAAGGCTTAAGATTAAATATCAGTTAAAACGAAATACAATGGTTCCAACAAACTACTATGTATTTCCATGCATTATTTCCCTCTAAACACGAAATGGAAATTGCTTAACATGAAAGATTTCCCTTCTGAGAATGAACAAAATATGGAAAACATGAGTTGTGCAGGTGAGATTTATGAAGGGTTTTAAATGAAGAAGAGGTGGTTTCACATGTTTCGAAAAAAGGGTAACTTGGCATTGAAATACCCTCAGAATAACTTGTGACACGAGCCAATTTTTTTTTTTATCTAAGCAATTCTTTCTCCCCTTAACTCCTACAAAAGCCACACAAAAACATCTCATCTATGATCAGCATCAGTTGGTTTTGAAGACAAGTACAATAAAAAAAGGAGTTAGGTTCATGTTTTATTTTAAATTTTAGAAGAATTTTTTTACAAGCACAATGCACAGAGCTCAGGGGGAAACATACTCCTATTTTGCTTAAAATGAAGATGAGCTTCTTAAGGCTGTTGATCAAAAACAGAAGACAAAAATGGAAATCCGTAAAAATTTTGGTATTGCTAAAGTTTTTATTACATTTTAGTAAATTCTTAAGAATGGCTTGGTTTCATTGATTTTTATTAAATGCATGCATATATGCATATCTATTTTCATAAAATGTACTCTAATAAATTTAATTTTGTTAAATATATATATTTTTGCTGTATCTTTTAATACAAAAAAAATCTTGCTCCCCCTCAGTTTCATGTTAAATGATTTTCATTGTATGTTTAAAATAATGAATAGTAGGAAAAGAAAGGTATAAATTCAGAAATCAAATTTTTTTTTTCAGAATTGAATACTTAGCCATTTTTGTCTCATCCATTTTCATAACATTTGAGGTTATAACAACAATAAGAATATTCACACATTAAATGCTTCGTATAAAATAAAATTGAGGAACAATTCAGTGAATGTTGTGATTGTTAAAAAATGTGAGTATATTTTGAATTCTGAAGTAAAAACTGCATAGATTTAAATATAAACATGAATACACATGACACAACTAAAATTACGAACATTCAACAATAATTTTTTCTTTGAATTTTGTTTTAATGACCCAAATATGTTAAAAGAAAACAAATTTTTAAAAAAATAATAAATACATTCAAAAAATTTACCTCATAGTATCAAGAGCTCTGAATAAATAAACATAGCTTAAGTCAAATGTGGCTCTGGGATGAGTTATCTGTAAATCAAATCAAATGTTTCAATGCATGATCGTTAAATAAAAAGAACTATGATTGATACAAGTCAAAGTTTCATCTTGTTCAATATTTTATACTTTAATCACTAAGACAAAATTGTTTTTTTAAAGAACATGAAATAAAAAATTGAACAACTTTTAATTAAATATCAATTAATAGAAAATAAAAAAATACTCACAACTATTATATGAGACATGCAAAACAACATTAGTAATGTCTTTGCAAAATCATAATGAATCTCACTCCAAACTTCTAAAAAGCTCTGTATAAAAGAATGCAATATTTAAGTAAGAGTCAAGTAACAAATAAAGTAAGCTAGAAAATTACACAGAAATAAAAAAAAGGAGGAAATTTATAATGTAAATTCATTTGATTTATTTACGTTTTGTTCTTTACCTTTTAACTGCCAAGGAAAAACTGCCCAATTCGCTTTCCAGTGTAACCATTTTTCATACAGGTTTATGTAATTATGCCTTGTATGGGGGAATGAAAAGGTGGAAAAAAATTTAATCTTTTTCAAACACTGTCAAGACTTTGGAAAAGCACAGATAGCAGCACAATGCAAATGTTCATACTTAGGAAAAATGTGTATACATGCCAGGGGCAGTGAACGCATCTACTGAGGAAGCTGTAAACATACACCCACAGCAGTTAAGGGGTTGATGTAATATTTTTATATTACACATTGTACTAAATTTATTCAGAAAAGATAATGGTTCCTTAACAATTAAAAAAACACTTTTTTTCTATTATTTTAAAGTACTATAAGTGTATTTTTAACATTTTTATGCCAAATTGTATCAATACATAATACAATTAAAAAACATTTTATACTAAAAATAAATCTGCAACCTTTTTAAAAATTTAAGCTGAAAATTTTAAAATAAAATATGAAAACAATATATTCAACCGGAGAATGATCTATTTGATTTGTTCTAAATCTAATGAGTTCAAAAAATCAGCATATATTAAACATGCAAAAAATTTGCTAAGATTGAAGTATATAAAAATCAATATTTTTTTCATACAGTTTAGCAAAAAATATTTATCTACAACACATAGAAAAGAAAGAAAAGTATTGAAGTATGAATAATAGTTAAAGTGATTGAATATTGAGTTAATTATTACATATCATATATGTATTGAAATAAATAAAGAAATGTATTTTTTTTTACAGCAGATACCTTTCAATGATTTAGGGCTAATATCTATCTTTAAAATATCAAACAAATATCTATATAATTTTTAAGAAATCCTTTTTTTGTGTAATTTTAAACAAAATAATGTTAAAAATGCTATAGTACAAAAAAAAAAAGCATCTATGGCTTACTTTAACTTTAAGATCATTTTCCATTTCTCTACACTGGTTCACTAAACTGCTAGTATCTGATATGCCAGACATCAATAAGAACATTGAACGCTTAGTTGAATCATAATAAGCTTTGACTTCACAATTCTACAAGAATGAATTTATATAAAATATCTTGATACAAATTATTCATAAAATGTGAGATTAGATATTTAAAATGCCACTATATAATCTAAAAAATATTTCTTACCTTCTTTTTTTCTTTTTCTTCATTTTCCTATAATATAGAAAAAAAAGCATAAAGTAACACAAAAGTTATCTAAACACAATTAAAAACGTCAATTTTTAGAAAATACTCCTATTTATATAAAAAACAAAATAAACCATAGAATTATATCTTAAATACGCTATCATCATTATCATTATATGTGTCAGTTCACGGCATACGAAGCACTATTTGTGTAATTAAGAGAGTAGAGTGTGTTGTTGTGTCTGTAGTAATGTATGTATAAACTGTGTCTGCGCAATCCCAATTGCGCTGCCTGAACTGCGCATGCCCTGCAACTCCAATGTAAATGTACAGAAGTTATGAGCAATTAATAAACGCAAGTCCACAAGAAAACTGTGTAATAATTGTGTCATGAACAATATGTGTTAGAGACTCTTGAGTCCACTTACCTGTTAGAGCTATCGAATTAAACAATATGCTTTCTGGATAACATACAACTATACATATGTGTATGTGTTTTTTGAAATCATTAATTTTTTTGAAATGAGATTTCTTTTAGAATTATGTTATAAGTTGCATAGAATATACATTCATTCAAATGCATTAACAAAACAAGCAAATCTACAAAAATACAAAAAAAAAAAACTTAATCACATGTATAAGTTTAAATGACAGTTCAATATATGCACTTAAGTTTTTAAATACCAATGAAAAATCACTATGAGTTTTTTCAATTTTCACCTTTCAAATCACTTTTCTGAATGAAAATATCTCATAGTTTTTGAATCTGAAGTTGTATCCTAAGAACCAAGATAATTACATGAACTTTTTAGCATTTATTCTGTGTACACATTAAAATAATTTTTGTTCAGGAGTTTTGAAAATACATACAGCATTTGAAAATACAAATGTTTGAAAATGTTAAATAAAAAAAGGGTAATTTTGAAATTAAAAAAACTACACAGATTTTACATTGATTTGATTGTGAAGTATCAAGCTGCATGAGAGCTCTGTTGAACATTTTTAAAGAAATAAGTTTAAGTTTTTTTTAAGGCCCTTTTTAATGGATAATTCTTTAGTATGTGAATGCATATATGTGACAGGAAGTATACTTGGCACCAATCCTTTTGACAGTAAATTGAATCACCAAATGCATTTTATTAAGATTACTATTAATCTTAAGCTTTCCTTTCCTGAAGGTAAACTTCAATGCTTTAAGCCCTATATACAACTTTATGACTTTATCCTGACTGTTCTAATTGCAGACAGCAATTTGTTACACAAATTCTTTTTGTTTCAAATATCAACCCTGAAAATTTTAAACTTAACAAAGTAAACACAAAAATCAAGCAGGAAGTATATTACTCATAAGAGGAAGGTTTGAAAAATTGTAAAGCCGCACTGATGTTAGAGCTTCAGATTCAAAATTATGGCATCTTGCCAACTCCTTCAGCAATGACCAGACTGAAGAGGAAACCTATTATATGGTAAAATTCCTTCAGATAACAAATTAGCAGCGAACATCCTGGATAAATTTTATATAAACATGAGCAAAAGGACCTATGTCAATGTTGATAAAAAAGGGGGGGGGGAAACAGAGCTAAAAAGAGGGTTCATAAATCTTCACACCGCTTTTTAGGTAAATCCCATTTTTATGATTCAATGCAGGAGATGGGTGTGGCTTTTGAGGCAATGGGTTGTAGAAAATCTTCCCACCCAGATGGTATTCATTGCCACATGGTCAGTCAACTCAGTCTTCAAAGATTTCTTGAGCTCTAAAACATCTCATGGAACTGATTCATCTTCCACAGGATTGAAAAGGGGCCAATATCATCCCTATTCAAAAATCTGAAAAAGATGCAAGCTTCATGGAAGGCAACAGGCTCATTTTATTAATATCTTTATATGCAAGCTCATGGAGATTTATACAGGCCTGGTTGGAAATACTTGTCCACCAATAACTTGCTCCCTAAGGAGAAATTTGAATTAAAAAGGAGCCATAAAACTATTGATCAGATGCTGTTTCTTTGCCAAAATGTCAAGGATTCTCAAAACTTTAAAAAAAAAAAAAACTGACTAATCTCACAGTTGTTATATTTTTGGATATGTCTAGGGTCTTTGACAGAGACTAGATACAAGAGTTAATTATGAAACCTTTTGATGTATTTAAAATTAAGGGCAGAACCCTGCCTTGGATTTCTGATTTTTTACAGAACAGATCCATAACAGCAAAATACAAAAATACTTTGTCCAACCATTTTGATCCGAGACATGGCCTTCTGCAAGGGTCGATTCTAAGCTCAGTACTGTTCTCATTATATATAGCTGGCATCAAAGAGGTGTGATCAGTAATTACAGTAGGGTGGAACTCTTCCTGTATTGGCATCATCTTTTAACATTCTAAAATTGAGTTTAAACTCAATTCTGTTCTTTCCGAGGTTTGTACTTTTACTGAACAACATTAATGGACTTTAAAAACATCAAAGTAATTGGTTACCTTTTTTACTACAGATATCTCTAATTACCAACTATCTTCATGAATGGCAATCATTTAACTTATATAAAAAATGCCAAATACTTGGGCTACATTCTGGATTAGAAGATACTAAGCAATAAACAAATCAAGGCTCAGGTGGTTAAATGTATGAAAAGACTTAATATGCTTAAATATATTTTCAGACATGACTTAGGTGCAGATGCTATTACTCTGAGAACAACCTACATATCACTGGTCAGACCCTCGATCAGGGTTCGTAAAAATCAGGGGTCACAGCATTTACTAAACAAATGGCTCTGAAAAATATTCATAGCATCTCACATTTGGCATTGAAAATGTGTACTGTTGGGTGTAAAGATGACGGCGACATTTCTGAAAGATCAGGTGCACATTGAGACACTTGATAGCACAATTAACAATATGAAATTAAAATGCAGGCTGCGGTTCTGTTTTCAGACCTGAACTTATTGCAATCTAAAAAGGCCTTCAACATACAGAGCTTCATATATATTTAGATTTTAACAGACAGTCCTGCCTTTATAAGGTCCTTTCTCATTGAATGAATCTTTAGGATGACAAGCCTGAATATTTTAGATCTCATTTTATGGTTTTCTTCAAAGTCCTTTATATATTTTCAATGGGTTCCCTCCCTTGTAGGATTGGATGGTAATGAGATAGCTGATACCTTGGCCAAGACTGAATTTGCTGACAATTTGCATGAAGATATAATACTAACCTATAATGAAATCTGACTTAATTACAGAGATGGGATTAAATGCACTTTGGAAAGTCCCACCTATCCACCCATAGCATTTCGGAACAAGATCATGTTGGTATCACCAACTGAATAATCTTAGAAAATAACAAACAAAGCTCTCTAATGCTTTTTCAGTGGCCACACCAAAGCTCTTAACTCTCTAACAAGGCCAAAGGCTCTTTATTGAATGTGTCATTGGTACAAAGCACAGATTAGGCTTCCCCCTTATATACTTAAATGTTTGGATTTCACTGTTGATGAGATTTTAAAAGACCTAATTTTTGGGCTTCTTGAAGATGTTTGGTTTTATAGAAATGGTGCAATGTAGATATATTACCTGAGATTAAAAACAACATATATGCATGATACTGAGAGATTATCCATTAAAATTTTGGACCACATAATTTTACAAAGTGGGTGATACATGTATATTCAAATATGTATAAAGAAAAGGTAAAAAATCTAAAAGATAAACAGAACAGAACTATCAATAACTAATGTGAGTAAAATTTAAAATACCTGAAATATATGTCTATTCAAACCCTCAGCAATGATATGTTTTTTGAAATCACTACATTCCAAAGATGTCTTTCCAATGATAGAAACAACGCAAATTTTTGTATTTGTGACTTTTTCATTTAAGAAATTTCTGAAATACATGAAAAACAAAAAAATTAATACAAAAACTACCATTACAATAAGATACACACACATAAGTTGAATAACTTCAAAAACAAAATCTGTTACTAAAAAAATTAAAATTAACTTAAATTTGCACTTAATATACCTTCATAACTTGAATGGTCATGCAAATTCTTTGCCAAAAGGTAAAGGGAAGGGCTAAGGTAATACAACCACAATTGTCAGAATTTGAAATTTCTATAATGTTGTTATCTTTGAAATAGTACCCTAAGTATCTAACATATAACAAAGAACAAAAAAATACAGAGGATAAAAAGTGTCTGCATTCAGCTATGAATAAAAATAAAAGTTTAAATTTTCAAAATTGTCTGTGAAGAAAATGAAAATCAGCAAATAGGTTCCACGCAACAATGTATAAAATTTATAAACTTTTCAAAAAAATATCAGAACACTTAAAAATTAAATTTAAAGAAGCAAAAAAAAAAGTTTCTGCATATTATTTAAACAGTTTATGAATTATTGGTACTTGGGCATATTATTTCAACCTATTGGCGACATATGAAACGAAGCACCTGGTTATCAATTCAGCATGTATGACACATATGTAATTGTGGTTGCCAACTTGGCGAGTTATTAAAAGAGATGGCGATAGTAGCAATAATACTATAAGTACCGAATTGTCTTTTTCATGTTTTACAGATTAAATTTAATGACCAATACTCTCCATTTAGCCTTTATAATCTCCCTTAAGTGTTGTGGCATAACTACAGTTGTTTTTATTATTTCAGATGTTCAGAATAGCACTTTTTAATTGAATCTTGTTCTTAATGTTACATTTTTTTTTAGTTCAAACATATTTTTACTTATGAATGTTTGGTGAGATTCAAATCAATGAGCCTGATGTGGACTATCAAGCTCCTTAGGAAGATGATACACAAAACACTTATTAAATCTCGGAATTGTACTTAGGATCATTTTCCTGTAGGAAAGTAAATGTGGTTCACAAGGATAATTAGTTTTTTGCATTAGTTAAGACATTTTATATCAAAATGTCAAGATTACATGTATTTTTATAAAACATGTAATCTTGTTTAATGACTAAGACAAATTTCCTACCAAAAGGGTTTAGAAGTTTTGAATGAAAAATAAAATTGAAATTAAATGATTGCTTTATGAATTACATTTCTCAAAGCAATCTGTATATTTAGAAATTTTACACAAGATTTTTACCAACAAAACAAACAAAAAATAATACTATCTGAAATTATTCATGAAAATTTCAAAATATTGAGTATATAAATACAGTTAAACCCTGATTTAATGAATTTCTCTATCAGTATAATTTCTAACTGCGGATACTTTTTGCGAGTAGTTGCTAATTATAGAATTTCCAAAAGGTAAAAGCAAAAAATTTGTATTTTGTTAGGACCCCGATATTACGAATAACCCTGATTTAACAAACAAAATGTTTGATCCAGATGAATTCGTTAGAAAAGGGTACAAATGCATTTGTTTTCAGGTTCATATAAATAATTGGTACTTACATATTATACTGTTGACCAATTTTGCTAAACTAAAAGACATCACCAATTTAAAAAATGTGATCATTGTTATTATTAAAGAGTTCAAATGCTCCTGTGAATGGTTTCCACTATTGGCTATACATTGTAGCATTAGGTGACATCTTTTGATTAGACAAAATTTCTTGACAGTGTGATACATAAATACAAAATAATTTTCGTATACACAATAAATAGGAATATCTCTATACGTATTTCACTAACATATATCACAAAGAAACCATCATTATTTGTAATTAGTGAATGTCAACAGATATGTAAGCAAATCAAAAGTGAATTGTAATGCTCCTTTCTAGTACAGTAGTGATTTCTGTTGAAAATAAACTGAATTAAGAAATCTGGAAGTTTTCAAATCTCCTCTAAATAGTGTCAATACATTAGACATTGTATTTTGGAAAGAATACATATTACTCTATTAGTAAAATCCTGGAACAGCTCCCTGGTCTATCTGGCGATAAAAAAATGTTTGTGTTCTGGGATCATATAACTGTATATCAAATAATTTATGAATGCCGGTTGTACTTACGAGTCACAATTGTATACAAAATATACAAAAATAAAATTCATATAAATTCAAAAATACATATTTATTCTTTTTATGCCTTTTTAAGTAACGTGGGCGCATTGCACCGAAATAGGATTGGTGTAAGAGGTGTTACTATCAATAAAATGATAGATTTAAAAAATCATCAACAACGTCTTAGTACTTGTAATTAATACATTTCCATTCAAATAATATCTCCCAGCAATATACAGGATTGGAAACAGATTTCTAAAATATAATTATTTAGAAAAAATACATATATACTGGAAACATACTTCCAATCTTGTTTTAATACATCAAATAAATCAAACGTGAGAAATGTTTCGTCTATGGAGGCTGTCATGTTTACATGTAAGAGATGCAGTATGTTGAGCACACGAACCCACGATCAGAAATTCTGTAAGGCTGATTGGTTGATTGAAGCTGAACTTCGCACTAGGAAGTAACAAAATGGCTATGTGACACACTTCATAATTTAATTCTACAGTCAAGTGACGAGAATGACAGCTGCACCTTCTATACAAACTTCTACACACGCCAAAGTAGGAAATTTGAGCCTTGTGTGACAGATTTAATGGGCATTAGGCTCTCTACACGGCTCATGTCTAGTGGTCGACCACTTCGTGATCATTGGAGTAGTTACCGGTTTCAAAAGAAGCTTTGAAGGAAGATCGATTCCTCATCAACTTCACACTTAGAAACAACTCAAGGAATATGGGTGATAGATCTTTTTTTAAACAATGGTCAAGAGATGAGAGTAATGCTTGAGCTCCACTCTCACTCCTTAAGTTCTTTCAGCAAACCCCTATAGATTTAAAGTGCACCAGTCCTACTGGACGAATTTTCAGAGCATTAAATGCTCAAACCATATATCGACTGCTACTATGATGTTAAATGACTAAAGATTACCAGGAAACTATCACTTATGCATGCTCAAAATGATTAAAGAAAAACCAATGTAATGAGAAAAACATAAGAGTGACTCCCAAGTGAATTAAAGGGAGAAAAAAATTTAGAAACACTAAGAAAAATAAGCAAATTGAGATAAATGCTCTTGTGAAGCAAAAATTCAAGGCAGTAGCTTAAAATAAACACAATTTAAGGTGTTCTAAGTATTTTAAAGTAAAAATTAAAGAGGCTTCAAAGTTATATATTTTGTCATCGAGTACAGATATTTGTATCTGGAGCTGTGAAGAGAGCTATCCCTAAACTGATTAGAAAACGCACCCCTGAATAAATTGTTAATATAAATTCTATTTCACAGGTTGAATGCATGACCTTTTCAAGGTGGTCATGGTAGCCTTGTAGGCAGGGTTGCGAACTCGTGGCCATTGTGTTATTGTTTTGAGTCACGGTTCCAAATCTTGATGCACTCAAAACCCTTCAAGTAGATGATTCTCGTTAAATCTCTTCAGGCTCAAAATCCTCACGTTGGTGAGGCATATCGGTTTGAAGAGTGGGGTGACGACTCAGATGTCCTCGTCTCCTGATAAAGGTACAAAATTACGTCACAAATTGGCCTTGTGTAACTTTGAAATGAGGCGTTAATAAACAACCAATCAACCACCACGTACCAATAAGCATTTGTTATCCTGTGAGGGATAATAGCACATTTGTTGCTGAGTATATCCCACAAAACCTGTTACTGAAACTATCATGTGAATCTCGTTTGAAGGATTTTTTTTTTATTTAGGTAAGTTTGAGCAGCTTAATATAAAATAACTTTATTATTTAGGGAGACTTTATTATTAGGGGACTTTTCTCCATTTATAGAGATGCAAAAATGAACTTTATTCCAATGCTTGTCAAATAAAGATTTAATATGGTATCTGTATATTAATCGATTATTCAATTCCAGGTAAGGGACCATCAGAACCCATTCATTACTGTTGCTAAAAAAAAGAGTAAGATTGTAAAAGGGATGCTGGTGGATAGAACCAGTTTTCTTAGTAAAGTCCCTTGGACAAGTTTACATCAATGGTCACCCGGGCTATTTAACAAGCTATTTTTTCCTCGAATATGTCAAGATAATATTTTCTGGTTTGTTGTATAATAAGCGAAGAATCTTTAGTGAATAAGCAAGAACTAGGATGAAGTGGTGATGAAAGTTATGCATATAGATGTTGTATAGTTAGGGATTGAAGACACTAACTTGAAGAAGAAGCTTCTTGAAAATTACACTTTTCAGAACGATTTTTATTAATAATAACCCTGAAGGATCTATTTTATAGATAATTATGGATAATTTTAATCACGTGAGAATTTTTTTTATTTAACCTATTTTATTGATGAAATCATCATCTCCTTTTAAGAGCGCGCTTGACATCCATACAAACTTTTATGCAGAAAGAGATTTGTGTGGTTTGTGTTTATAATATTTAAGTCGGATGTGGATGAATAACCTTCACAAAAATCCCTTTGCTGTGGAGTGATGCAAATAACTTTGTTGTAATGAACTTGTATTCTGTTTAAAGTTATTTCTTCAAAACTTAATGAGCACTTCACACACATTCTTTTCCTTCAGCAGTTTTATAGCCTGTCACAGGAAAAGACTGTCTCCGTGAGCCTCCTCCATACAACTCTATTTGGAGCAATAGATTGACAACGGGTGACTCCTAGGTCCCTAAGATCTTTCTCAACAGAATCATCCCACTTGATGGAGGGTATTCTTTTTCGTATACCTTCAATTTTTGAAAATGTCATTAATTTAGTTGCGTTTGAATTATTGTATCTAAAAAGGTGTCCTCGTCATCAAAGAATTATTGGAAAAACTCAGGTTTATTATGTACCCTTTTGTGACTTCATTTGATAAACTAAACTTGTCCCAGTTCGACTGGTTGGAAACTGAAGAATTTGAAATGTAACTGATTGATTTCAAGTGTAGTTCAAAATATAAATTCAAAAATTTATTGAAAGAAGTAAGCAATTGTAATTGATTTACAGTAAAAATGCCAGTAATGAAAGTTTGGAATACGTCTACCTATGCCTGGGATTCCTTATTTTCAGAGAGGAACAACATTAACCCTCTCGCTGCGTAGTGCTACGTCTGCTACATGTACTTTGCCCGTGTAGAAATCGCGGGATGCGCAGCGAGATGGTTAGACTCTCTTAGAAACCGTTTGACAGATGACTCCAATTCAGCATGGATTCTACTAGAAGTAACATCTTACAATCCCAATATAAGTTATGTGTCATCCAAGCTGCAACAACAGAAGTCACATTAATGTTACTTCAATTTGAATTACACGTATAACTAAAAGATTTAGTATATACAGTACAAAATGTTTTTTCGTAGAGAATAAAAAGTTTTGTGAGTTGTTAGTACATTGCTGGTCACCGTAATTGCAACACCAAGAAAGACAAGAGATAGCCCAACAAAATTTATTTTGTAGATAACATGTTGACCAAGTATCAAATGATTAAATTTATAGACTTCTGTGAAGTGTGGTTCCTGCCAGAATCAATAGCCAGAGTAGCCGCCATTGTTGGAGATCACCGCTGCCATACACCTTGGCATTGATTCAAAGAGACTTTGGATTTGCTCTTGGGGTACAGCAGACCAACAGCTTCCACACGTTGCCAAAGTTGATCTGGTGTGGCAGCTGGGGGTGTAATATGAGACAATCGTTGAGCAACGATGGACAACATGTTTTCTATCGGTGAAAAATCTGGAGAGCGAGCCGTCCAGGGAAGCAACTCAATCTGGTGATTGACGAAGAACCTTTGGACCATGCGTGCCACGTGTGGTCGCGCATTATTCTGTTGAAATATGGCTGTGGCCAAGCCCTGATGGTAAGGAAGGATAACTGGCTCCAACACCTCGGAGATGTAGCGCTGGCTGTTTAAAGTACCGGCAATGCGTACCAAAGGAGTGCGAGAGTGATATCCAATACCACCCCTATTAACCTTGTGTGGGTTCTTTTACTGATCGGTGTGTTCGAATTGGTAAAATAATAATAACAGTCGGTTTTTGTCCCACCTATTTATTTTTCTCTTCTACAGGACACATCACAATAAAACGAATAAATTATGGAGATGTTAACGGATTGCAAAATCCATCGTCCAGCAGTCCTTTTTTCCTTCAACCACGTTTTTCTTGTCTCCGGCTTTTTCGCTTCCGCTCCCTTCTTTTTCCTCGTCCGGTCCGGTCTGGTCTCGTCCTCTCGTCTCCCCTGTTGCCGGGTCTCTCCCTCTATATATATCGGACCTGCTGCCAGATCCCTCATACAGGGTCTCACCTGTTGCCAGGTTCTCCCATGTATGCTCGATCCATTGCCAGGTGTGGGTATCAGATCCTTACACGCCCCACCTAAGAGTAAAATTAGCCCCTTGTGGCTGATTTTACCATTTCGTACAAAAAGAACATCATTAATAATGATACAGAAGATTTACAAAAAAAAAAAAAAAAAAAAACGTAATGGTTACAACATTCAACAGTCCTCAGGATGGATCCGGTCAAAGTTCCTTAAAAGAAACACTTGTAATGCTATAAATAGTTCACCTAATTGAAATAAGTGACTATGTTCCCAGAAAGATCTAAACTGTAATGGGATTGCAATCAGTTATTGAAAAAAATACATTATACAAAAAAAATAATAATAACAATACTAAATATATACAATGCAGTCATCTCAACCTAGACAGTGCGCCTGCACTCCTATGCTGTATACCAGGCCTGTAAGTGATGGAGTGATTCCATCTCTGTAACGCCAGTGCTTGGGACTTTTTGGAGTCATCTGATTTAGGTACTTATAAGGGGATTATGATCAGAAATGATCTCCACCTTGGCACCACAAATCCATTTGTCGAATTTATTCAACAGATATAGCACTGCCCAGACCTCTTTCTCGATACTTGCCCAGTTCTTTTGCGTTGCAGTGAATTTTTGGCTAGCAAAAGCTATTGGCCTATAAACTCCATCCGTATCCTGCTGTGTCAGACAGCATCCAACACCATAGTCCGATGCATCGCAATGCACTTGGAAAGGTAAATTGGCATCAGGGGTAGCAAAACAGGTTACCTCACAAAGCGATTCTTTCAGTTTATCAAAAGAGCTTTGCTCAACCTCCCCCCATGAAACTTCGTTGGGCTTATTTTTCTTGGTTAACTCCGTAAGTGGAGTGGATATGTGCGCATAATTTGGGATATAAGCGCGATAGAAGCCCATTAGTCCTAGCACTGACCTAACCTCTTTCTTAGTGGTAGGTCTAATCAACCTCTTTATTGCTAATATCTTATCTTCATCAGGCCCATGTTCACCTCCCCCTATTGTGTGCCCCAAATATTTTATTTTCTTGGCCGCGAAAGAACACTTATCCAACCTCACCGAGAATCCCAGCTTTTCCAACTCAGCGAGAACTAATTCTACGTGAACTAAATGTTCTTCAAACGTCTTTGAAAATATTACCACATCATCCATGTATGCCTGTGCATACTCTGAATGAGATTTTAAGGCACGATTCATTTCTCTTTGAAACGTGCCAGATGCCCCAGCAAGTCCGAAGGGCATAGTTTTCCATTGGTACACAGCATTATGTGTGGTAAATGCCGTCAATGGTTTGCTTCTCTCATCCATTTTTATTTGCCAATACCCTTTCAAAAGGTCCAAACTAGTCAACCAATGAGCTGACCCTGCTATGAAGATTAGCTCTTGCATATCCTTCATAGGGAACACAGGTACCTTAGTTACAGCATTTAAGGCCCTAAAATCTACGCACATTCGGAGAGAAGAATCTTTTTTGGCTACACAAACTATAGGGAGAGCTATTTCGGTCTCCAATGGCTCTATTAAATTTAAATCAAGTAATTCTTGTACTTGACGCTCCACTTCCCTTCTATATGCGATGGGAACACTATAACAATGGGGCTTCCTCCGCACCGCATTGGCTACGAGCTCAATTTTGTGTGTACCTACCCGAGCTGGTTGTACAGGCTTAGTAAAAATGTATTTAAATTTACTAATTAACTGCTTAAGCGTCTTCAATTGACAGCTATTTAAATTATCAACTTTGAGTTTATTGAGTATTTCATAAAATTTGGATTCTTCGGTAGCAGTTGGTGGAGTTTCAACCTGACCGAACTCTCTTTCTTCTAACATTTACTGCATTTGACCTAGCTACGTAATGCCTCAGATTATTTTGATGAATGTGCTTGGTAGAATTATCTGGCATTTTCACTAGAAATGAATGGGGATTCCGCTTCTCAATGATAGTCTCAGGACCCTGCCATCTCGCAAACAATTTACTGGTTGAATCGGGGATCAGCACTATCACCTTTTCTCCCACCTTAAATACCCTGTCAGACGATCTAAGATTATGATAATAAGCCGTCTTTTCCTGCTGCACTGCTGAAACAAGTTTGGCTTGCTCAGCCGCCTTTTTCGCTTCCGCTCCCTTCTTTTTCCTCGTCCGGTCCGGTCTGGTCTCGTCCTCTCGTCTCCCCTGTTGCCAGGTCTCTCCCTCTATATATATCGGACCTGCTGCCAGATCCCTCATACAGGGTCTCACCTGTTGCCAGGTTCTCCCATGTATGTTCGATCCATTGCCAGGTGTGGGTATCAGATCCTTACAACCCCATACCATAATACCCGGTGCAGGACCAGTGTGGAGGTGCATAACGCAGCTGCTCAGCATCCTCTCTCCACGGTGTCTCCAGACTTGAATCCGACCATCGTGGTGTTGCAGACAGATGCGTGACTCGCCAGTAAAGACAACTTTTTTCCATTCTGCCACCGACATCCTTCTTTCATCGCACCATTGGCGGAAGAGACGGCCGTGGTTCTGCGTCAAGGGTAGACCAAGAAATGGACATCTTGCGGACAGACCACTCTGCTGTAAACGGCGTCGAATGGTACGCCAGACACTGAATGATGCGTTACAGACACAATGTGCTGTGCTATGGTTCGTGATGTGACTGAGTGATCCGTCACTGCTATGCGCACAATTTGTCTGTCCTCACATGAAGTGGTGCACTGAGGTGGATGCGATCGACCATGTCGGTTCGTCGTACCCTCCTGCATCCAACGGTCACATATCCGCATTACAGTTGTTTGGTTTCGTCCAACACGCGACTACCGATTTCCCTGAAAGATAATCCACAATCTTGGTAGGCCACTATCCTTCCTCTGTCGCACTCGGATACTTGATCAAAAACTGATCGCTGTTTTCTACGAGACATAACTGATCGTTTTTTGGAAAAAACCACAAGAAAAACACAATTGCCAAACTTGAAATCGTCGAAATCTCCAAGCCTTAAATAGCGCTTTGAGGTGGCGCCACAGGCGTGCGTGATGTGTGTCTGCGCTGAAATTCTAATCATTTGCATATCTCACCTCCGCTAATGCATGTTGTAAATTTCATGTTATTTGCGTGCTTCCTTCAGGGTGTTGCATTTACGGTGGCCAGCAGTGTAATTAGTTTTATTGTTTTCCCGACAATCACAAGTCAAAATTATTTTGCGGCATGTCTATACTTCATTAAACATTTGTTTAGAAAAAATGGTACGTTGATTCATAAAGGTTGAGCCATCCCTGCCCTAGGGGGTTGCGAGGATGTTATAGAAAAAAATCCAATTTTTGTACTATTACATCTTAAGATTTGACATCTGGGAGCGTGTTTCTTTCCTTGAGTAGAGATCCGCTACGAATGAGTTTTGGGAAAATCAACTCCCAAAAGGGGATGATGTCTTGGGAAGATTTGTTTACTGTATAGATTTTTAAAATTTTATAGATACCTTCCTTTCTTTATATTTGTTTATTTCCTCCCTTCTTTTTATTTATATTGTCTCTTTCTGTTTTTTTCTTCTTAATTACGTTTTTTTTTTATTATTATTTTATAATGTTGTTACCACTTACGTCTGTAAGCCTCATGTTATGCAATGTGGAGCATGAGGAGTTTTGGAAATAAATTTATTTAAAAAAAAAGGGGGGATGATAAAAGGGTGTTAAAGAGAAAAAAAATTCCTCTTTTGAGCTGTAAAAGTTACAATCGGGAAATTTAACTTACATATTCTTTGTGTTGAGTAGAGGAGATCCGCTAAGAACGGATTTTTAAAACTCCAATTCAAAGGAAGAATGTGTGGGTGTTATAGATAATCTCCATTTTGAACGATTATACTTACAGTCTTGAAATTTGGAAAATATGTTCGCTAAAAGCGGGTTTTCCTGAAATCATCTCCTTAAGAGTTAGGCGAAAACATTCAGGATAAAAAAAAATCCTTTTGATTTTTAGTTATTAAACCTACAGACTTGAAATTTGGTAAGCATGTTTCTTTTGTTGTTTAGAGATCCTCTAAAAAGGTATCTGTGGAAATTTAACCCGAAAAGGGAAGGATTACGGTAGCATAAAAGATAATTATATTTTCGTTTTGGAATTTCATGTTCTCCTCTTTTTAAATCAAGAGGCAAAACCTAGAAGTATACATTTCAATACACTAAAAGCTAAATTATAGGACTACTTGGATGAAGAATAACTTAAAAGAACAATGCACAGTAATACCCCGAACTTACGCAATAGGTGGGACTGAGTGACATAATACATAATCGATATTATAAATACATATAAATTATTTTCAGTTGGGACCGCAGTCGAAAGAAAATAATAATTTAGCAAAAAAGTTGTTTAGTGAAATCTTAGATAACACAAGTACAAAATCTCAAACCGAAGTTATTTTAATGTAGAAGGTTTACAGAATCTAACGAAATAGACTGCCTTCTCAAACACTCTTTTTTTTATAAATATCTCTGGCAAAATTTCCTCGTAGCATGCTAACATTTTTTTATTCCTCGTGCTGTTGAAAAAATACGCTCGTTGTTGGAGTCTATATTTTCTTAAATTTGTAGTCCTTTTTCAAATAAACCGGGGCCTTCTGCCAAATTCCCAAACATTATTCGATCTTCTGATTGTGAACAGGGTTTAAGAACTCAAGTTTTTCAATATCTTGTTCTTGGATTACTATGAGCTCGTCAATCGTCAGCTCCTGATTATGGGAATTCAGAAATTCTTAAATGTTATCACTATCCATTTCAAAATTTATTAGCCTGGCAAGATCGGCAGCTTCTTAAATCACATTACCAATTTCATCTGACTCTAGCACTGATTCCACATAAGTTTCAATGATAGAAGGAAAAAAAGACAAATTCTCAAACAAAAGAAGAATTGACAAGATTTGGAAATCGCGTAACTCCGGGTTCCCGTAAGTCGGGGTATATAGGAGAGGTTCCTAAACTTTTTGCCTCATAAACCCCTTGGCGTGTTTTTCGGTTTTCGGTAGACCTCTACCTAATATTGAATTTTTGCAAATGTATCAACTTAAATGTCTTTTTTACAGCTGGTATAGAGCTATATACTTACTTTAAAAGATTTCATTTTCTAACTGTGTAAGGAATTATTATTCCTTCTTCCTTCTAACCCGGCTATGTGTGTAAGAGGAACTAAATGATCAGACGGCATGATAAGATAAATTTGATCAACTAAAGCCCGAAGGTGAGACAAGATAGCGTGGGGATAATATATACGATCATGAGAATCTATTCTTACGATAACTTATACCAAGCTTGTTCTAAGAAGCGTATTAATAATTTAACCCTTTAACTTCTACTTAAATTAGGAGCACAATAACTGAACTCTTGCAATTCTTTAAACTATTTGACGTGGCCTTGAACACTAATAGTTGACTTCAGCACTTAGAGATTCTAACTTCACGCGTCGTACACTGTTTATGTACTACTGCCGGATTGCTAGCTTCTCATTAATTCCCTTCACATCCGAGCTATCCTCACTTCACTAATCTTCAACTCTTACTTCCCTAATCTTCAATTCTCACTTCACTAACTCTCAAAACTCGTAAATACAGAATATATATATTAAACTTAATTTGCATAATCACGTTTTCCTTCTTCGGGGAAAGTTGGTTGAAAGAATGCTTGCCCTAAAGGAATCCCCAAGGAGTCAGAGAAAGGACGCGTACAGATCCGTCACAACTGTAGTGAAGTATAGTGTTTAAAATTTAAGAAACACATGTTAATTAAAGTAAAATTCAATTAATACTTAAAATAACTGATCATCAAAAAATATTTATAATAGGAGGGATGGGAATCTGGTGCTTCAATAACAAGTTTTCAACATTTGGCAGCAATATTGTCATGTTCAACCCTAAATATCCTCGGTTAGTAGTGTCCAGTCTTTTTCTTTCTTTCTTTTTATTTTAGAGAATGGAAACCTCGTTGAAACTCCTTCTCACCACGAAAAACAATTTAAAGCTTTCTCGTAATACTCCATGATTCGGGATAAATAATAGGTATATCTTTTTAATGCCAAAATTGCGGACATCCGCTTATAAACTTTACTTTAAGATCTCCGTTACTGCCTATTCCAATAAGTTCCTCTTGTAAAATGACATTTTTTTTTCAATGTGACCATAAGTATTCATTGCTTACTGTGGTAATTACCATATATAGTCAAAGCATTCTCAAACCTAGTTTCAAAATCTGAGGGAGAAAGAGAGGAGATGCAGTGGTGTTTACAGACAAAAAAAATCTCGTTTTTGAACTACTAGATCTATAGAGACTTGAAATTTGGCAGACATGCTTCTTTTGTTGAGTAGAGATCCGGTAAGAACCAATTTTGCAAAAATCGACTTCCAACAGGGATTACGGAAGGCCTTAAGGTAAATATATTTCCATTTTAGAAATTCAAGTCATGTCCTTTTAAAATCAGGAGGCGAGGTTCTTAAATACAGTCGAAAGCTTAATGCAAGGATTTACATTTCAATAATTTAAAAAAACACAATATATAATCATACAACATCATAAAATCCCCACGAAGTGGGTGAGTAACTGGTAGTAAAGTATAAGCGTCACAGAAAAAGCAGACAAAAAATTGTGAAATACATTAATTAAATTAGATATTCTTGAATTCTCATGCAAATTAGGAGTTTTTGGAAAATACCTTTGACATAACTTTTAACCGCTTCAAAATTGAATGGGCAGACATTTTCCCGATGTTTCTAAAAGTATTATTTCATACTCTTGGATCAATTTTTCAAACTCAGCTTTTATTTTCATGTCCTGTGTTTCTTATTCTGTTTTTCAATTTTCCATTATGTTTGAATTTGGAGAGTGTTGTGATGTTTGAGGAACCGTACAAATTGTAGAAAGTTAAAAATAAGCTTTAAGAGCCTTATATTTAGGAACACAGTTTAGGTAATATTTGGAACCGATTTCCATAGTAATAAAAATTTCAGCTGTGAATTTCTTTAAAAGTATTTGTAAACCAAATGGTTTGTTTAAATGTTTAAGTTTAGCATTCATTCTTGATGTCGTTATATGTATCTGCCCAAAAAACACATTTTACAATTTCAATTGAATGTTTCGTATTTGGCTCAATTTTTTTCCACTTTCATATGGCTGTTTGCACTTATGTTTTCACAACACTGTCTTGGAATATCGCAGCACATCGGAAACGATATGCTGCATGCTACCATAGCTCAGTCCCAGCTCTGACGAGATTTCATTCAGAGATCATTTTGAATCATTTCTTCAATTCGTGACGTGTTGATTTATGTCGATGAAGAACTTGGCCGGTCGCTCTCTGCCATATTGCGATTTTCGACATCCTGTTGTTGTTTCCAATCATTCAGAGATCTACCGGCAGCTAGATCATATCCATGATACCGTGAACTCTAGCGAAGTCAAGCACCATTAGAGGACTTTCACAAACATCCACCAGAGCGAGCCCCAAGCAATCCAGGATGAGATTGGAGGATGCCGGCTTCAAATTGCATTTTTTGCACAATGAAAAGACTTTGCGTCCTGAGTCGAATGTCATGTTTTTCAGATGTCCACTTATGAGTCTTGAGATGGCCGCTTGATCATGTCTGTCATCCCCGAATTCTAACTCTCCTCCCGGGGTCTTCTTGCTGAACCAAGGATGAGAGGGAGGGGTGAACCAGTCTAACCAGCGCGACAGACGATGCTGTATGACTCTTTAAAGGCGACATCGTGGAGAAGGTAAAGAGCAGCTTCTGTTAGTACAGAGTAACTGGAACACCAAAGGTAGAAGACTGACTTAGCTCCAATGACTACCAGACTTTAGTTGAGCATAGTGGAACGGCCTTCAGGCCTTGGGTGACTCTAGCAGGAGATTACTCTCCCGATGTACTTCACCCGTTCTGCCCAGGTATAACCCCTCGCCGACTTTGAGGTGGCCTGCAGGACTTGAGAGGGTCGACATCCTGTCTGACTGATTAAAAAGAGTGACACCATTTCGCTACATGTTGTCAGCTCATTGCCTCTTCACCATAAACGTCGACGATTTGGCAGTGAATATCAGATGCGGACACCTTTTTTGCCCACGAAAAACGAATCACGGCTCGCACTTCCAAACGAGACCAATTTCCTAAGCTCTTGCCATTTCAATCGTCCTGAACCATCCGGGAACTTTCACTACCTACCCGCAAACGTAGGAAAATTTGCGCAATTTGTCTCCACTCTAGGGGAACAAAATTTTTCCACAATATGTAGTTTTCAAATGCTGCGGCTTGTAACCTTTTTTTCCTGATCATCTCACGTAAATAAAATTTATATTATAAATGACATTTATTTGGATTAATGAGAAGGATGAAATTGTTTATGTTGAGATGACAGATCGTTATGATTTGGCTCCCCGGTTGTTAATTTTAATCTGTGGTGCGGTTCCACGTCCAATACTCTATTCCTTTTCTTCGACTTAATATTTACAAATGCTAAAAAATCAACTTCACAAAAACAGTGGGACTTACCAAAGCATATAACAAACATTTTCTACGAGAAAAATCGCACAAAAGCTAAAAATACATAGGCGTCAGGAGAAGCCACTAAATATTAACGAAGTAAGTTGTCGTAGTCTCCACTACCCTTTGCATATTATCTATGTTAGGATATGTAGATCATAATTAATGACTATCAAATAATAAATCACTTATTTATATTTCTTTAAGATAGAAATTCACAATTAATAATCAACTTTAAGAACAATAAATTATCATGGAGTGTTATCAGAATTCAATTATGGACGACGGAATACTAACTGATATCACGAGGAGAATAACACGTACAATCAAACTACACATTTAAATCTAAACTACAAATATTACAGACCTGAAATCTTCTTCAGAAGGAACTTGGAAACTAGTAGAATTTATGAAGTGGCTATAATCTAGGATATCTTCAATAACTTCTGAACCGCCTTAATGAATCTTTTTCAATAATCTTCTTTCCTCTATCAAATTTCACTTCATTAAACTAAACGCTTAGAAACACCTTCTTAAGCAACCACGTAGTTTACTTTTCAATCCAAACACGGAGTTCTACTCTATCAAACCGCTTAGTCATCCTCTACTCTTCATTTCATTTCTCCCTTTTATATCTCTTTCGAACTCGCTAAACCCGAAACTATCTTATTTGCATAAGTCACACTTCCAGCTCTCAGTGGGGATTGGTCAAAATAAATACAATTTAAAGTTTTAAGAAGGTAGTGAAACGCGTAAGCACCGTACAAAGTTGTGTCTGTAACGAAATGTGCTCTATTCATGCCGTGTCTCCCTGGATCTCATCTCAAGCCTCACAAGACTGTTTTGACTTGACTCATGAGAGCGCAGAATTAGACATACCTAAGCACGGTGCAGGGCATACCCCCCCCAAACTCTTCCCGTACCCCTGGGGATACGCGTACCACACTTTGGGAAACACTGATTTAGAAGATATTTAGACTCCATTGCAATATGACACATTCTAAAAAATACCATTTTCTGTAAATGTAATTCTTAACTTTTTACTTTTTGCAATAACAAAGCAACTTTCCCTTTTAACGAATACTCCTGCAACCCACCAGATAAGGGACTGTAAATTTTGTAATAAAACAGGGTTTTATGAATCTGAAGGTTAAAACAATTCTACTACTATACAGAACTTACAGAAAAAATGTCAATTAATTATTTTCGAAACTTTTTGAGTAATCGCTGGCCACGTTTGAGTATTTTCAGAAAAACATATTTCGAGTAAAACGCGTTTTAAAGTATGACATCTTGCTTATAATAATGGCATCTGCTTTTGATAAAACACTTGTAGTTTTTGTTCTAGGGAACGGAAATTGATGAACTTGGTATTTTTATAAAGCTAATAAAATAGTGGATAAAACAAAATCATAAAAAAAATTTGTCAATTTTTGGCAAAATTCACAATTTTAGGGTAGCCGGATACCTTAAAATTATTTTTATAAAATAATGTATGTTTAAAATTACTTGTAGGCTTAAAACTAGAAAAGTGTTGTTAAAATTTTTTTAAATTTTAATATGAAATATTTTTTTTTTAAAGTTGAAAATGTGGTGCATTTTTGGACAATGCTTTTTTTTCTTGTTCTCCTTGCAGACTTCTTTTTATGGGTAAAATATATATAATAAATAGATAAAGTGTGAAAAAAATTCAAAAAAAGTGTGAATAATTACTTGTTTAAAAATTATATATAATGTTTATGAATGTAACAGAGAGGGTGGTGTCTAGGGGTATGTTGAATGAAAGAGACGTTTAGGTTTAAGGAGATTTAATGACATCTACAGGTTGTTAAACCTGACTAGGCGCGCGCTGCTGGGAAAAGGGAAGTGTATTCCTTCTCCCGCTTACATCCGGGGTTTACAGAGAGTGGCGCTGGTGTCGCCTGAGCTTATACAACACTCATTCCATCCTGATGTGGTCGGTCCCCGACCAGGCTAGAAAATATGCAAGTGAAAATTATACAAATATTAACAATTGAAAAGAAAAAAAAAATTAAAAAAAAGATTAACCAAATTTTTAAAGTTCAAATTTTTTTGAGTATAAAGAAAAAAAATAAAGACATAGTTCTGGAAAGAAAAGTCTTAAAAATTATCCCATGGTTTCATCAGATCAGCAGATGTAGATGTCAAATTCGGGCCTTCTTGTTTTCCTATTTTTTTTACATCGTACCTGTCGTTTGGACGAACTTTCACGACTTCATATGGGCCAAAATATTTTGGTCGCAATTTCACACCTACTCCAAACTGTGTTTTCTTGATTGCAATTCTGTCACCTTCTTTGTATTTTCTTGCTTTTTGCGATGTTTATTGTAGTGTAGTCTACTTTGTTCTTGTAATTTCAGGATATTGGATTTGGCATCTTCTCTCATTTGTTGTTTATTCTGTAAAGATAATTGGAAATTTTCTTCCTCGAGAATGGCTTTGATTTTGATGTCATCTTTATTTTTCGTTTTGACGCCTGTTAAAAGTTCAAATGGTGTATATTTGGGAAAAAGAATTGTTGTTTGACTAAATTTTCAGTTTTGTTGATGCCGAAATGTCCTTTAGAATGTTCAAGTTGTACGATTTGTTTTTGCATTTCAAGTGGAACTACTAGAAGTTCTTGGTCGTTGACAATTTTGTACAGCACATCGTTTTTTAATGTATAATCAGAGGCTGAAGATGATTGTAATAGTTGTTTGATATTGGATGTAAACTCATCATTAATTTGTGCCTTTTTAATTTTTTGTGTTGTCTCGTTGTATTGTATGAGCATGACTGGATAACGACTGAACGCGTCAACATGTTGCATTTGTACACCTGGCCTGTGAAGTATTTCGCAATCGAAGTCTTCTAAGAAGAGAGCCCATCGTGCTATTCTAGGTGGTAAATCTTTCTTTGACATAGTTTTTAGAAATGCTTGGCAATCTGTGATTATTTGAAATTTTGTGCCGACGGGGTAGTGTCGAAATTTTTTTAATGCTGTAACTATCGCTAATACCTCTAACTCGTAGCTGGAGTATTTCTCTTCTTAAGGAGAAGTTTTACGACTCATTATAGTGTATTGGATGAAAGTTCTGATTTGAGTCTATTTGTAGGAGTTTAGCGCCAAACCCTTTTGCACTGGCATCGCAGTGTATTTGTAATGGAGCGTTTTGTTGAAAAAGATGTAATACAGGTTCCTGAGACAAATTTGTTTCAAAGAGAGAAAAGCTTGTTTTTGTGTAGGACCAAAGATGAATGGAACTTTGTCTCGTAAAAGATCGCTTAAAGGTCGTGCGATTGTGCACATAGTCCTTAATAAATTTTCTAAATTAGCCTGTTAGTCCTAAAAATCATTGGACATTCCGAGTGTTTTTAGGTGTTTGGAAATTCATGACTGCATTTGTTTTAGCTGTTGAAAGACGAATAGTACCTTCTTCAATAATATGGCCAAGAAAATTTAATTTCCGCTGAGGAAAGTTACACTTTTTAAAGTTAAACTCTAAACCATAAGTGGCAGCAACATCAAATACATTTTTAAGCTTTGCAATCCCTTCACATTCAGATTTTGCCGGAATTAAAATGTCGTCCATGTATACAATAACAGTGTTGTCTTTTAAGAGATCCTTAAACACAATTTGAATGTATTTTTGAAATAGTGAGGGAGAGTTATATATACACAAGCCAAAAGGAACTCTATTAAATTGGTATTGTCCATTATGTGTTATGAAACTGGTGTATTGGGAAAACTGCTGGGAAAAAGGAAGTGTACTCTTTCTCCCGCTGACATCCGGGGGTTACAGAGAGTGGCGCTGGTGTCGCCTGAGCGTATACAACATGAATTTAAAATTTGTTTTAAGTGATCGCTAAAGTACATTAAAAGATAGATCTCTATTTAACGAAATTCGCATATAAGGGACTTTTTCGGGATTTAGCGACTTCTTTAAATAGAGGTCCGACTGTATATACAGTCAACTCTCGAGAATACGAACCTCTCAATAATTCGAAGTATATGCGCAGTCCCTAGAAAAACTCTTGATATTTCGAACTAAAACAGTACGTTTTGGTGCATTCGATATTTCGAAGTAAAATCTGTGGCTGGTCAGATACAAAACACGCGATATATATAATTTGAAGTTATCTTATAAAATTCTCGACAATTCGAACACTCACTATGATGTACAGACCTGTAGCAATCAGGTTGGAGCTTACAAGTTTTGCGCTGTGTTGTCTCTGTATGTATCTCCTGAAACATAGTCCCTTTGATGACCCTCTGCCTGCTACCCCTTCTTTGTGTTTTCCGGTTCCTCAGGTGATAAGAAGCTTTTATTGCTTTCTTTTTCAAGTGGACAATAGACCAACCGCACCTGTTGTCAACTGTCCTTTTTTTCGTTTAACACGTGGTCTTGCTACACATGTGTTCAGAAATGATGGTTCGCTATTGTGAAGAAGATGTGCGTAGGATTGTGTATGCATGTCTTGAATGCATTCTTTTAATATTTCGTTTTAATATATTTCAATATTTATACAATATTTATACTGTAAATATGTACTTTTTAAAAATACTTTAAAATAATTTTATGCATATGTACAATTGTTGTTTTATTACATAGTTTCAAATTTAAATGTGTTAGAAAAAATTCTCTTCGTGTATTTTGGGAGTTTTTTCCTACCCTCTAGATAATTCGAACTCTTGATAAATCGAAGTTATTCATTGGTCCCTCCAACTTCGAATTATCGAGAGTCGACTGTACGTCTAACAAGAGAAATCCAATATCACAAAAACAAAAGATCATTTTTCTAGAGAAGCTGGTGGCATTCTTAACCCTGCTGTTCTGTTCGCATTTACTACACGTTTGTAGCGTTCGGGTCGATATGACCCTATTAAAAAAACTAACCTTTCTTGACGTAAATGACAGGTGTAATTTAAGAATGGTTGAAACAATAGTAATATAAGTTTAAATAATATAAAACATCTATAAAAATAACAGAAACATATTTGAAATTGATGCTTACAATAATAATGTAAAACATCAAAAAAAATTTAATAAATAGCACAGAAAAACATTCAAAATTAAAACTTACTTTTATTTACAATTTGAAACGTAATATCTTACATGAGTTTTCCAAATGTGATTCTTACGCTTGTAGCATAACATTGTAAGGAATGTATATTCCTTCTTCCCTGTTGCCCGGCTAGATGCGTGGGAGGAACTAAATGATCAGACGACATGGTGAACTTCAATTGTTTATTTGTCACAATATTCAACAGATACACAATAATACTATAAGTAAGATAAATTTGATCCACTAGAGGACTAAGGTGAGACAAGATAGCGTGGGGATAATATATACGCTCATTCAAATATATTCCTACGATAACTTATACAAAGTTTGTTTTTGTTTTGGAAGCGCGCAAATAATTTAACTCTCTAACTTTTACTTAAAATAAGAGCACAGTACCTGAACTCTTGCAATTCTTTAGTCTTTTAGACATGGCTTTAAGGGGGTCCAACACATAAATTTTTGAAAAATGATCGATTTTGACTTTTTTATATTTTTTGAAAAGTTCAAACATTTCTGCTTAAAATGATATATGATATATGGAAATACAATAATTTGAAGTATTTTTATTTATTTTTTAAAAGGAAGCCACTTTCCTTGACGCGTGATAGGTGCTCCTCGAGGAGCACCTGTCTTTCATCATGCTTAATTTTTCGATGGCAGCGCGATTTGTTTTATCAACAACTAATATAACCTTTTTTGTTTTTGTTGTTGTTGTTGCCTTTTTTTTACACATAAATAAAACGATTTTTCATTGAAGAAAGGAAAAGACAACTCAACACAGTTATTTTTTTTCATTTGGTTTGTTGTTAAATGAGATTATTCTTGCTTGAACTTGTTAATTGTGAATTCTAATTTATTTATCCAGATTTTTTTTATGTTTAATCCACGTTTTACATTAAATTATTTATTAGTGTTATATTAACGACAAAAATTATGGGGAGATCCAAAAAAATATTTAAAAAACTAAAAACTGTCGGCGTTCAAAAAATGAATGCTCAAAATGTTCCAGCTATCACATCAGACAGCACAGAAACTGTTATTCAAAGTGCTTCAAAGCGAAAACTCATTTCAAACAACAGTTTATAAGAAGATGTGGAAGGAAGTAATGAAAAAATGTTTTAATAGAATTAAATTTATTGAATAAAGCTTTATTGAACTTTGCTTTTTGTAAAAACTGGGGCCATTCCATCTCATTGGAGGCTTCTAAAAGAGTTAGAATTGTGTATTACATGGAACTTTGTTGTAGTTTTTGCGCAAAATAAAACATGGTTTCCGTACGTCAACTAAATTGAAGAATAAAAATAAACTTTTCCACTCAAATATCAGATTGGTATTTGCTTTCAAATCTATTGGAAGAGGTCGTTCAGCTGCAGAAACATTCTGTAGTCTTATGAATTTGCCATCTCCACCTGAAAAATTCCGTACTTATGCAAAACTGTTGTTCGACTCTTCTAAATTTACCTGTGAAAAATCAATGAGAAATTCTGTTGAGGAGGCAACACGAACAAAAGGTAGACGTAACATTGCTTTTTCCTTAGATGGTTCATGGCAGAAAAGAGGATACCAGTCCCTCAATGATATTTTTACAGCTACGAGTGTCGATACTGGAAAAGTTATTGACTTTGAAGTGTTTTCGAAACATTGTCGATGAAAAACTGCATTTAATTCTGTTCATGAACCATCATGTATTGCCAACTATAGTGGAACAAGTGAAGGCATGGAAATGAAAGGTGTAACGGCGATATTTGAAAGATCCGAAGCTCATTATGACATTCATTACACAAAATATTTGGGCAATGGAGATTCAAAAGGTTTTCATCAATACTTTCCCTGAATCCTTATGACACTCAAATAGAAAAATTAGAGTGCATTAGACATATTTAAAAACGGGTACCCATCATTTGGATCTCAAAAGAAAAAACAGAGAAAAAAAAATTAAGTGATGGACGAAGCCTAAGTGGACGCAACCGACCCACCTACATTTTAATTTCAAAAATTCAGAGGTATTATGGTATGGCCATTAGAAACAATATCAATGATTTACACAACATGAAAACTGCTGTTTGAGCTGTTTATTTCCATCTTTTGTCTACAAATGAGAGCCCTCAACATGGATTGTGTCCCTCACAAATTCATGGTGCAAGTTTCAGAAAGCAAAAGCTGAATTTAACGAAAAGCATTATGATCATAAAAAACATACCCATGTGCCATCTTCCCTCATGAATGAAATTAAGCCAATTTTTAGAGATTTAGCTGACCCTAGGTTATTAAAAAAATGTCTACATGGAAAGACTCAAAACACCAATGAGTCAGTTAATAATACCATATGGTCAGTCATTCCAAAATCTACGTTTGTTGAGTTAAAAACTCTAAAATTAGGGGTAAATATGGCAATTACACAATTCAATATGGGCCATGTAGCCAAATTAATCATTTTAAAACATTGTGGTATTGAACCAGGTTTTAATTGTGCGTCATGCTTTAAAAAATTAGATGCACGTAGGATTCGTGTAGCCCAACGATTGCAACTTGAGATAAAAAAAAAAAAAAAAAAAAAAAAAAAAGGCTAGATTGCTAAAAATAATGAAAAAAAAAAAAAGAAAAAGAAAATTAGAAGAGTCTTTTGTAGAAGCAGAGAGCAAAGAAAATGTTTCATATGCTTCTGGAAAGTATTAAAAAAAGATAAAATGTCAAAAATTACAAATTTTTACTTTAAAGCCTGTTTTCTCAAAATGCAATATTTTTCCCTTTATGTACCTTTTTTTCAGAAACTAATTAATGTAGGGTCCTCAAATTTTCAGTAAGTATATTTTCAACATGTTTGCACATTTTAATGGAGCGGATAAGATGTATCTAGCAAATTGTTTTAGATAACGTCTTTTTAAACTAAATTTTAGGGGGGGGGGAGGAATTGAACATTTAAAAAAAAATTCATTATTATTATAATTTTTAGTAAAAAGACAAAACCCTCCATTAAGGTCTTATTGATAGTACATATAACCTACTTTAAAAATTTCATTTATGAGAAGAAAGTAGTTTCTGAGAAAAAGGTACATAAACTTACGAAATTTAACATGGGCTCCTATGGAAGTGCCGGACCCCCTTAAACACTTCTCCAATAGTGGAACTAAGCGCTTTCTGAATATTCCAACTTCTCACGTCGTACACGGTTTACGTATACGTACTACTACCGGGTTGCTAGCTTCTCATCTATTCACTTCACTTCCAAGCTATCCTCACTTCACTTCCAATGTATCCTCACTTCACTTCCAATGTATCCTCACTTCACTAACTCAAAACTCGTGAATTCGTGTGAATACAGATTATATATATTAAACTGCATAATCACGTTTCCTGTCCTCGAAGGTTGAAAGAATGATGGCCCAAAAGGAATTCCCAAGGGGTTAGTGGAAGAAACCGTACAGATCCGTCACAACCTTTATGATTTTCATACTCGAATGATTCTTCACTGTCAGAAGAATCTATTAGCTTAGCTATTTCAGAAAGACTCAAATTTATGCGATTTGCAATTTTTTCTTTCCCATTCGCAGGTAAGACTCCTTTACTGTATATAAGAAAGGGAAATACAGCAGGAAAAAAAAAGAAAAAGAAAGAAACGTTGTAATAAAAGCAAGTATTTGGGCCCCCTGCCAATCGTATCCACTTTTTGTCTTTGCACGGCTTCCTTATCATGTGACCAAATATATACATCAATGAAACAAGTTTTGAAAACGGTTAAATTAGATAATTTGTTGTTATTTCTTTTAATTTATTCCAAACAAAAGGGAATATGTATGTGTAAAAATAAATGAATTTTTTTGCGTCGGGTCTCATTGAGCCGAACAATACATTAGGTATAAATTAAAAAATATTCCTTCGAAATACAAATAAACATAAATTCCTCTAGGAATACATATTTATATTGTTTATATATGATGTCAAGAAGTTTCATGAAAATATCCCTGTCCTATATTTTTTTATGAACGTATAAATATTATATCGGGTCATATAGACCCGAACAGAACAGCAGGATTAAGTATTGACTTATATAATGCTTCATGATTTTTAATTTTGCTAGCAGAATAAAGCTTGAAGACAAATAAAATATATACTTTAAAATATTTACATAAGGTAGGCAAATCATTAATATTCATTTTAAAATTTGTTTTTCATAATATATAATGAAAAATTTATAGCAAATATTACAATATATCTTTTGTAAATAATTAAACCTCAATAAAGGAAAATATATGGCAGAAATTTCAGCAATTATGTTTAAAAAATGACTCTCTGGCTGAACAATAAATTGCTGGAAAATTGTTCTTTTAAATTATTTTTACCTTAATCTCTTCTTAAGATTATGTAAAAATAACTTCCCCAATAATATTCATAACTTTATAAATAATTCGCATCCCTTCTTCCCTGTGACCCGGCTAGAGGTGTGGGAGGAACTATTTGATCAGACGACACATGATGAATTTCAAGTATTTGTTTATCACTATATTCAACTCAGACACAAATAATACTCTAAATAAGATAACTTGATCAGTCAGAGGTGAGACAAGATGGCGTGGGGAGAATATATACAATCATGCAGATCTATCTTTAAGATAACTTTATACAGAGCTTGCTTAATTAATAACTTCACTAATAATTTAACTCTCTAACATGAACTTGATAAAGCATCCGAGTACCTGAACTCTAGAGGTCTACTAATCCTTGCGTTTACTTTAACACGGCTGCAACAGTTGAACCAAACCCTTTCTTAAGATTCCGACTTCTCGCTTCCTACACTGTTTATGTATACGTTTCACTGCCGATTTACTACACTTCTCATCTATCCACAATTCACTTCACTTCTAAACCATTCTCACTTCACTAACTCTCAAACTCGCAAATACAGAATATATATATTAAATTTAATTTGCATAATCACGCTTTCTGTCTTCGGAAAAAGTTGGTTGAAAAAATGTTTCCCCAAAAAGAATTCTCCAGAAGTTAGTAGAAGGAACTGTATAGTTCCGTCACAGCTTATACAACCATATTTGTAATAACTTGAAAAATAATTTTTCTAAAGTAATAATCATGGAATTATTTTAAATTTACTTATTGTTAAGAATTGTGAATTAAGGTTACACATGATTTTTATTAAAGTTAGTTATTTTTTTTAGCATCGTTAAATAAAGGTCCTGACTGTATTTAAAATGCACAAATAAAATTTTGTTTTATTTATAAATAATATAAAACAAGAAAACAAAAACGTCCGTTCCAAAATCTTAAAAAAATGTCCATCTTCCCACTCCAGCCAACACTCCCGTTCAAAATGCACCGGCCTATCTCCCGATACGAAGCCTTTCCAGTGCCAGAGTCATAGCAACCATTCGGCAGCGTCTCAAAACGGGAGATCTCCGAATTTATCCGGTGGGAAAGGGAACCTTATTTTCCTTTGGAAATGAGTGCATACCGGAGTATCAAGTACAGTAATAGCATGCCATTTACGGACGAGAATGAAAATAACAGGTGAGGATTCTACTCATATTGGGAACAGGAATAAATTCCTTCACACCCAATCGTTATGCGATTCCCTTCTCGTTTGCCCGGAGATGACGAGGGGAATAGGGGTGGGAGGAAGGAGGAGTGAGGGAATTTATCGAATGTTTCGGCTTCTTGAGCTGCTGGCCTCCGATCGAAGAGTAGACACTAGTTATTCGTTAGACGGAATTATTAGTTGTTCTTTTTATTTTGTAGAATTTGAATAGTTCGATAAGATTTGAATGGAGAAGGATTTGGTATTTTGAGAAGAATATTGGTTTCTATCGCGATAAGATGTAAAATTTTTGAGGCATTCTGCGTGAGAATTGGGAATGGAAAAGTTTTGAACCATGTATAGATCAATTTGACATATGTTCCGATTTTTTTAAAAATATGCGTGATTTAAAAGTTGTATTGTTTAAACAGTGATATCCTATGGTTGGATTATTGGAAGTGTTAATAAAATAACAATATATTTTCCACTCGATAACTTAAGTATTCAAAATTAAGATTGCATTTTGATTTGTTAAGTTTCTAATTTTGATTTTTTGAAAAAAATGCAGAGTAAGTTCTAAACTTTTTAATTTTTTTTTTTTTTTTTTTGTAAATAGAGAACTTGAAACAAAATACGTTATTTTCAACTGACATAATCTAAAGATAAGTTGTGGTGTAGTATAACATTCAGCTTTTTTTTCTGATTAGGTTTATTAATTTGTAAGAATCGAATACATTTGAAACTTAATTTTACTAATGATTATTTTTACAAAATTTTTCTGGAGCTAAATACAATTGAAACTATAATTGTTATTATTAATAATGTAACTATATTAATTTTGATTTAATTTTAAAAGATTATTAAAAAATATTCTATTTTTGTTTTTAGAATATCTTTTTTTTAAAAAAAATGATTAGTAATTACTGCAATATTTTTGCTTGATTATTTGCATTATTTTTTATAGATCCGAAAAAATTCGAAACGCTATTGCTAATTGAAAGATGAATAAATTTGAGTGGAATTCCTTTTTAATTTCCTCGATATATACATATCCGTAGTATATTATTCGTTTTTTTTAATATAGGAGAAAAATTGTATATTTTTAATTGCTTTTCAGATTAAAATTTAATCATTAAAATTTATTTTTAAAGAAATGCTGACATTAATTAATTTGAATTCAGTTGTAATATTATTGATTTCTGCGAAACTAAAAACCCTGTTTAATTTTTTTAAAAATCTAAAAAAAAAAACAGTTTGGCACAAAGAATTTATTTTTTTTTAATTAAAAAAAATTATGCTTTTTTTATTAATATAATCACATTTTTATTTTTTGTTCTCCGATCAACATTGTTCTTTTTATCGTTTGTTGATTGATTACATGTTTATCGTTTCTTTCTTTTCGAGGAGACAATGGACTGTTTGGCAAAATATTTATCCTATAAACATTTTCTACAAACATAAAGAAAATATTGTTTAGAAAAATGTTAAAAGGTTAAACAGATGTCACATTAATTTCTTTATTCACGTAAAATTCATTTTATGTTATGGGACAAAAAATGCAACAGCATTATATTTTTAATAATAAAAAAATGTGTACTTTTTTCACTCTTGCTCTGGAATTTAAAATCATTAATAGTTGCAATTTTTTTTATTTATCTTTGATATCTTTGAATTTATTTTGACAATATTTTTTATGCAAATATACATTTCTTATAAGCAATTATAATGCAAACAATAATCAATCAAAATCGAAAACATTTTGTTTAAAAATCTGTTTTTATTCTTTATTTACAAGAATAATATTAAAAAAGATGCTTTATACACAACACTTGCTGATTTATTTCGAATTTTATAAGCAATATCAGATTAATTCTAAAAAAATTCGGCATATAACGCGCACCTGAACTTTCAAGATACATTTTTGAATTTTTAGTTAGATTCGCTGAATAATGTGAATTCTTTTTTTTACGAAGAAACCTGAAAATTACGTGAGCTCTTGTGTTTTGAGTATGTAATTTAATCGAGGTATTATCCGAAGCTTTTGAAAAATGGTATACTTCTAGCATTATAACTCTTTAAATTCATATGAGATGTTATTTCTTCTAAATAAACAGTGCTCGTATTTCGATGTATGTAGAAATTTAATTTTTTTATGTTCATGTCTTTTTTTAATTTAAAGCTCTCATTTTTATACCCAGTGTATAACACGCATTCGTAAATTGCGATAGTATTTTTTGCGTTAAAAGTGCGCGTTAAACGATGAATTATATAAAGTATTTCCTTTTTTTCTTTCCTGACAGAGATAGGTTGTTCTGAAATCCTTTTCCATTTTTTTTGTTGATGTTCACCAGTCTAATTTTGTTGTATTTTGATTCTAAGCTGTCCCTTATACAGTTAGTATGAAACTATATTTAATAATATTATAACGAATTAATTAGGAAAACTAATCAAGAAATAAAGAGAAATCTGTAAATTAAAACAATAAAAATGTTCTTTTGTTTAAAAAAAAAGGTTTTCAAAAATATGATAAAGAATTATATTTAAATATCTCTGTTTTTTTTTTTTTCAAATGTGTGAATATTGAAAAAAAGATATTTCTGCATTTTAAATAGATTTTCAACAAAAACACTTTTACTTCTAAATTGCTCAATAAAAATAAAAAATAAAAAACTCTTAACAAAAAATGGCAATGCAATACTTGGAACATATGTCTTATTATTATTGTGCTGATACTAACTATGCATTTGCAATTTTGTTTAGTTAAAATAAGTATGAATCAACATTAAAGAAGAACAAGATATCAATCATTGGCATGACCAAGTAATTTTAGCGCGTTTTTCACATGTTTACAATAATGCAACTAATGAACTTTTTACTAACAGAAAGTAGTGTACTGTACCACTCCTCTAAATGTACTACTATTGAGCTGAAAAGAAATAATGACACAAATCTATATCAGCACAATAAAAAAGCAAAACTAGCGAAATTCAGGAAAATTTGTAGGAAAATTCGGGAAAACTATGGGAAAATTTAAATATGATTCGGCTCATCTAGGGCACAAATGCGACCCAATGCCGAAAATCCTAGGTCAATTGGTTGCTTATTGGCTGAGAAAAAGGTACAAAAAAATATGGAACGAAGACGAAGACGAAATTTGCGTCCTAATAGTTCTTTTGTTCCACTATGTGAAAAACGCGCTAAAAAGTCATAAACTCTACAGAAACTGTAACAGGATTTGGAAGCAATGCATTTTTATACAAAAAAAAGGTAAACTGTCACCAAAAACAATAAAGAGAAAACGCTATCGTTTTTGAGGACAAAGTAACAAACTCCTTTATACACCAAACGCGGAATAGTGGAGGTTATTGAACATTACATCTAAATTGGTTATCAAAATTCTGCTAATGATAGAGTGAGAATATTTGACTTGTAACTTATGAACTGGGCGAGTGAGTGAATATTAACGTCGCCCGATTCACCTACTCGAAAGTTTTTGACGACGGACCTTGTAACTTTGAACCATGTTCAAGTGACTAGGACGACGCCTGAGCTAGCAACCCCTCTCCTAACCTCCACACCAACGGGAGGACGTTTGAGCCTAGACATATTAAACGTGTAACGGACCCCTCTGATGGTGAGTCTTCAGTGGTACTAGGATCGAACTTATGACACGCTGGCCACGAAGTCCGTTACCTTGACCAGTAAGCTATCACGGTCGCGTTATAAACTGAGATGTTATTATCTATTTGACTATCACACAGTTATGTAGAGTTCATTACCAGTGGACCTGATCCTATGGTACTCATTACAAAATGCACACGCAAAAGAAATGTATATTTTGTTTATGGTTTGAATGAGCCTGAAATAATATCTGTTCCCTATGGGTGAGTGAGTGTTTTGTTTACATCGCACTATAAGACCTCACGATGTCTATTGACAGAGAACCTTGTAATATTGAATCATGGTCAAGTAACGAGGACAACATCTGCGCTGACACACCACGCCAACGTAGCCTTGTCAGATTAAACGGGCGTCAACCTCTCTACATAGCAGATCTTCAGTGGAACTAGGACTCGAACTCCTGACACACCGGCCGAGAGTTCGGACATAGTCACTTGACTACAGTGGCTGCAAGTTCCCCATAGGAGTTTCTTTATAAGTTTTCTATCCTCTTATACTACTCTGTTTTCAAGTTTTGAACATTTTTAAAAAAATTAACTGTGTCACGTGAAGCCCAGTGGCTGAGTGGTAATGTATCGCACTTCCACGCCACAGGTCCGGGGTTTAAACCCCGGCCAAGGCAAGGTTGACTCAGCCTTTCATCGCTTCTGTGGATCGATAAATGAGTACCAAGCTTGCTTGGGAACTAAACACTGGAGGTTTCGCGTCACACTGACTGGTACATCTGCTCATGCACCTCAGAGCCCAAGGTCACGAAAACTGAGTTGAGCATAGTAAGCCTTGGCCCTCATGGGCTGTTGAGCTGTTACTGAATTTTTAACTGTCACGTGACCGTGATGTCAGATGAGTTTACAGTTCGTCTTGTAGCAGTGCAGCATTCGTTAAAAGTAAATAAAGACCAAATTAATCGCCCTTTTAACGTAAGAAAAACGAATGATCAATTATATTTTTTACTTAAGTAAACATAGCAATATAATTTTTTCACAGATATATTCTGTATATTTTTCACAGATTTTAAAAATCTCTCATTCGATGTGGATAAAAGAGTTTACCATAACAAAGATTAATTTTTAACTTAGATAGAATTTAAAAAATACTCCTACCATTTAATCTACCCGCTAAATGCTCCTTTCATACTTACTACATATACCACTTTCTACAAACACATTAGTTCTGTGACGCTGTGCTCTTCCAATAAATGATTCACAATCGAGTGCTTTTCTACCCCTATACTCTAACAGTAAGTGGGGAAAAAAGCAAATCAAAGCACACTCTAATTTCCCTTGTGTATTTGATGTCTGGAAAAAGTTGAACTTAAAACGATATGATAAAAAGGGGGATTTTTCAATTTCCGATTTGGGGGGAAATGAATCGAGAAGGGAGAGTTCCAGCCTGGAAAGAGACAGAGGGGCTGAAATGAAAATCACTCCTCCACTTTTCTGAAGAGGAGGGGGCTTTTTAGGTAGCACGCGGGGATTTCCGTTTGTCGCCAACCTCCCCGTCGTATCGGTTATCTCTTTTGACTAGATTACTTTGTTATATAACAGGCTTTGAGAGTCATAATAGATGCGTTTTGGTGAGTACTGTGTTGGTATTATCTTCACAAAATGGTAGGATAATATTTTATTTTCAAAAGCTGATTTATTTAGTTATTGCTGCTTTGTGTCTTTTCGATAACTTCTTTTTTTGTATTTTGAAGATGTGAAAAAATTTCATTTAGAAATTCTTAATAGAAATTAAGGGGATCTCATGTACAGAAGGTCGTTCGTATTTTATAGAAACGATTTTGATAGTTACTTTTTACCAATAAACAACGCATTTTTTTGCGGTGACTCTTTTCTGTCTGATTACTATAATTCTTGACAATAGCTCTAGTTCGAATTTTCCATGAAAAAGTAATCTTTTTCTTAGTATTGTCATGCAAATTTTACTCCATTCTCCTTGAACCGTTTTCCAAAGTCCATCTAGTGTTCTTAGACGTCGTTTTCCTAAGGCTTGTTTTAATAAACCGAAAGCACCAAAGTCCATTGGAGAAGCGTAGGGGAATCTTACTCGTATTTCATCAAATGGGATACACTTTATTCTTGTTTCTGATTCCTTCTTTGCTAAATAAGCGGCAGTTGACTTAGATGTGTGACAAGAGACTTTATCTATATGAAGCTCAATTTTACCAATGTCCTTTCCATATAAAGTTGTAATTTCTTCTTCAAAAATTGGTTCTAAAATATTCTGCTGACAATAGAATGAATTATTTTTAGCTTTACTTGAGACTTTTTTGATTTCTAACCTGCCGGTGTTAGAAAACCCTGTACCTATCAGGAATCCCTTTGGGAACTTTACCGTACATTTGTAATAACCCCACTTCCCGTCTACCCTGTGACCCAGCTAAAGGTGTGGAAGGAAGTGAAGGATGGTTCGACATGATAACTTCCAATTATTTTATTTATCACTTTAATTGACTCAAACACAGTTCAACGTAACATAATAATTAGGATGTTCCAATCAGTCAACAGAGGGAGGGGACGATAGTCACGTTTTGGGAGAATACATCAAATAAATACCCCTCAAATAAATAATACCACTTTATAATAATAGCGCTTCAATCTCAATATTACTTTACACGGTAGATATGTAATTATTGGTTGCTTAACCTCGGTAATACTTTAAATATCAAATGTAATATGAAGTGACAATACCTGAACTGTAGGCTGTCTTCTATCAATTAAGGTTTAATTTATCAGTATCAACTTTCTGTCTTTAATCTATCACAAGACCTTTCTAACCTTTTGTGGTTTCTTCACCTTGTATCTCTCTTGTCACCTTTAGTTAACTAACCTTCTAACTTTCTACTACCTATCTTTCTTCGCTTCCTAACTCACTAACTTTTTTTAACTCGCGAACTCGCACTATATATAATAAACTTAATTTGCATATCACGCCCTTCTTCTTAGGAGAAGATTGATTATTTTTGTTAGCCCCGAAGAATTCCCAAGAGGATTAGTATAAGGACGTGTACAGATCCGTCACACACTGACGAAGCCATTTCGTACATTCATTCTCGTCAGTTGAGCAATAGAAAATTTATCTTCTTTTACTACAGTCATTTAAATATATCCATACCTCATCAAGTGTTGCCTCAAATTTCCTTTCTTCAGCAGCTATGTGTTTTTTACATAATTTTCTACAACTTGCTTTTCTTTCAGCAATATGTTTTAAAAAAGAAGACGAACTTTAAGTTTAAACATCTGTTTTAATTTTAAATCATTATGAATGATTTTAATTACAGGCTCCGGAAGACATTCCTAGTTTCGATGCAATGTATCTTAGAGTCGCCGGATTTACAAAGATCAGAGATCACTTTCTTGACAGTTTCTTGATAGCCTGCGTTTGAACAGTCTTAGGATGAAGTTTCGTGATCATGTTTTCATTTTTAATCCCTGTTAGACACTTTTTCCCAATCAAATTTAATATTTTTTTATTGAGAGCATTTATAAACCCCGTGTACCACACAATGTTTCAAAGGGGCGCTTACAACACAAACATCCATGCCTTCTCCAGAGTTCGAACCCAGGGCACCGCAGTCAGCGTCACTAACCACTGCACCGGATGGGTGTGTTTAATATAATATAAATGCCTTTAACTGAAGTGTAATAAACGAGTTTGTTACACCATTTTTTAATTTGCTGATATGAATATTTCTCATTGGAAAGCGTAATTACGTAACTCTTTAGCCATATATCATTCTCAGAGGCCATTTTTAAAATAAATCTCTTATTTCACGTTTCAATCAAAATAAAACCTTAGAAGACGAGTATTCTGAAGTTGCCAAAGTTTTATCTCAAAATGCAAACGAGAAAATGAAGTACAAATACAATAGTTACAAAATCGTTTCCATAAAGTGCGAACGACCTTCTGTATAATCATATATCTCCTACAGATATCCATTGTCTTTGCAAAATGAATGCACGGTTTCTTGCTGTTTTTTTTAAAATAAATTTCTTGCCGGTGTAATCATAGTTATTTAAAGTATGCGTTGTGTGAGTTTTTCTACTGTTAATTCTTGTTTAAGAGTCACAGTAGCATGTTATTGGTAAAACCGGATTAAGGCTATGAGCTCCTTGACTCGAAAAGTCAAAGATCCTCGCGCGTAAAAATAAAATAGCTAAATAATAAATTTAATGACATTAAATTATTCACCTGAATATAAGTTTGGATTGAGACAGTAACTTCTGTCAACTTCCTAACCAGATTATGGCTTTGATACCATTGCCAATTTTGACGGGATTATTAATAAAAAGTGACTCGCTTATTTGTCTTCAATTTGGATTTTACTTATTTTCCGGTATCTGGCATATTTGACGTTATGAGACGACACTATCATTCAGAGACCATAAAACTAAATCAATGGTATTCTCCATGCAATAAAAATTATGTGTTCTATATTTTGCATTGTTATTGGTATCTTCACAAAATAGAATAGTCAGATTACACGCCCATTTCCCCTTTTCTAATGCTTTGGATCTCTTGACTTCTTGTTTATTTTTGTTCTCCAAATTTTCTCGTTTATATTCTCAAAGTCCGATTTCACTGAGTCTGTCCATCTCAGCCTTGGTCTTCTACGCTTCTGAATCCCAGTGACTAAAGTAAATCAGTAAACAAGTGGTCCTTATGGAGGAATCTTCAAAAGAAGGCAGTGGCTATCGAGGGGCTGTATTGCCGGATATGATGATGATGATGAATGTTTGGGATCATGCGCGCAATGAATTAATGGGACACAGTACGATTCAATTGACAAAAATCGGTCAAAATATCAAATCTAATATTTTTTACCCTAAATGATTTTCTATATACTTTTTTACAAACTCACAAAATTTGAAAGCTCTAAGTTTAAAAAACACAGATTTGTGATAACTTTTACGTTTGTTTGTATTCGTATCCCAATGGCAGATCGAAACTTTAAACTAACTTATCTCAGAAAGATAACTAGTGTGTCTTCATTTATAAAATGCAAAAGCTTTTTTCTATTGTGCCTAATACTTGGAAATGTTTTTCATTCGTTGCTAATAGTACATGGAACAAAAGTTGGTATGCATTTTTCAATCAGACCAATTCTTAATTTTAAAAAAATAATTGAATTTAGAATTTACACTTGTTTTAAAGAAATTTTTAATAAACATTCCTAAAAAGAAGTATTGTACGAATACCAATCACGTTATCTCAAAATCCATACCAACTTTTGTTATACAGAGTTTGACGTACTTTTAAATCAAATTTCATATATGCACATCGATTTTTGAAGGAGGAGTAGCATTTTAAAATCACTTCATAAGAACTTTTGAGCACAAAATTTGTTTTACATCATACATACACGTAGCAGGCAATCAAAAAAAATATGAAAATCATTAAGGGGTCTAAGGACTCTTAAATTGAAATTTTTTCAATTTTTTGAAAAAAATATATGGTAAAGCCTCAACATTTCTGAGCATTTTGATACCAAATTGTTGTTGATACTGTAAAAAGTTCCGAAGTTATTGAGAAATAACTAGAGAAATTTAAACAACATCCCTATCTCTTTCGTATCTTTAACTTCATTTTTCTCAAAACAACAAATTTTAGCTTGCGCGCAGAAATTCTCAGAAACTATTTATAAGATTGATTTGAAATTTCATACACGTGTTCAAAATATGGCTCTTCATAACTTATACTTCAATTTTCAAAAAAAAATTTAATAATTTTTTTAATATTTGAATTTGAATTTATTTTTTTCTTAAAATTTTAAAATTTTCGTTGTAATTGTATTTAAAAAATATATTTTCTCTCTAAATTTTTTAAAAGTTTGTATAACTTTGAAAGTGAACATTTTTATACCAAGTAAAGTTAATTTTGTAAACTTTGATCAATTTTGTACTTCAGACTTTTGCGCGCTGTAAAATACTAATTTTCAAATTTTTGAAAAATTGTCCAATTTTTATTTCCTTATAAATTTTAAAAAATTTTCTCAAATTCTCCGGAAATTTGAGAACGAATGTAAATATATGTGATTATCATGTGATAAAAATTTCAAATGATTGTTTTGCTTTATTGCTAAGTTACATTGGTTTCAAGAAGGATATTTTTTTCGAGTGCACAGATATATGTTAAGGGTCCTAAGACCCCTTAAGTTAACAAACTTTGTGTAAATCGTACCTTGTACCCTGAATTAAGAGGGAGTTTCCTTGCTGGATGGCATTTGAATGGGTAAATAAATAAAAAAACCGGTTGGATGAATAAATATCAATACATGAACAACAACAACAAAATAAATAAATAACACTTAGAGAAATAGGCGTTCTGCGATCGGATAATCAAACTGCACTGTTCTAAAAACAAGAAAAAAAAGGCGAAAAATTTAAGTATTGATAAATTATCTCTCTTATCACCTTTGTTGCATCAATACAATATGAAGCAATTAAAACACTACAGAATGAGCCAAACAATTTTATATCATCTAAGATGAGAGAGAGAGAGAGAGAGAGTTTCAATTATTTTCTTCTTAATTTTTAATATTCTAAAAATCCTTGAACAGAAATAAAAAACCGAAAAAGAAATTATACAAAAAAAATTTGAAACTAACTCTATTCACCCTTTCATCCAACTGAAAACCTCGTCTGCCATTCGTTTCCAATTTTCTCTTAGAACACTGCCGAACTTCGAAATTCTTGTTCCATCATTCGAACGTCTTCGAACGTGATGTGTTGCTTAAGTGAAGAGACGGCAGCTGTAGCATGGTGGGGGAAACCTGACTTCTGAAGAAAATTATTGATTTCCCCCAGACATTAGGGAACCCATCCCAATGGAAGTCCTCATGTGTGCTTTACTAGAAGATACTGAGATGCCTGCGCTTTGTTTTATTGCCTCAAAGGCTCTGCAATGTGCAGTGAAGCTTATGTTACAAAGATTAGGTTTTGGCCAGTGTTGTAAGACCTTTTGCTTAAGAATTAAAATCAAACTACCCCCTTCCCCATATTTTTCAATAACTACTATTATATATATATATAGTTAACTCTCTTCCTTTATATATATAATATATCTTGTGTGTTTAAATTTCATTCGTTAATAAAATACTTTCTATTCATTCACATTCAAGTTCAAATACATCTTTTAAGCTTGTAGTGGCTGACACTTGATGTTAATATATTTTTTCAAATATTAATTCATTAGTTAAATTAAAAAATGAATAAATAGTAACAAACAAAAATAATTGTCCAACAGCATATATAGAAAGGAAACTTGTTCGTTGTGTTCCTGTAGCGCAATTGATAACGCGTTGGATTCCTAATCCAAAGGTCGTGGGTTCGAATCCCACCTGGGAGGGCTTAATTTCTGAGACTGTGATTACTATTTTACTAGAATAATTTAATTTAATGAATGAATAAATAGTAACAAACACACACAAAAAATAGTCCAACTCACCATATATAGAAAGGAAAAAGGAAAATTGCAAGGGAAATCGCTTTCTATTTTGTCGATTAATATTGTGATTCAGTCATATGTATATTTATATTTATATTAATTGTAACTATTTAATAAAAAGGAACAAAAATAAAATTTTTCTTTGTTGACCTAAGTAGGAATTGACTTAATTTTTTTTATATTACTTATGTTTTTTGGATGTATAGGGCGTTTGAAAAATGAATTAAAACTAAAGATTTTTATTTAAACTTTCGAACACGCTACACTTTTAAAAATGAATCAAAACTAAAAATTTTCACTCACGGTTTTTTAAGTTCCACAAAGAAAAGATTAGAGTTTCTTTTTAATGAAATACAAACAAGATAGTGTTCCACGTTTTTTGCAACATTATCATTTAAGAAGGGCTTCAACACAAGCCAGTGATTCTCAACCTTTTTTTTGTTGCGGTATACTTTTAACAATTTAAAAATTTGGCGGCAAACTAACAATAAAATAAGTTTAAAAGAATTTTACTTATCTGTGTTGCCCTATGTAAAATAGTTTGTGATAATAACTTTCACTGTTAAATAAAATAGTATGTATGACGAAGGCAAAAGAAATGTTTATTGAGTAATTCAATTACAAACCAATCATAAGAATACTTTGAATGCGAAATTTGAGCTTGAGGATTTTTGATAATTTTGTTTATATTGGGTCGTAAAAATGATAATGCCCCTCTCATTTCGTCATCTACATTTAAAAATCTCGATTTTTTTTCATTTTAATATTTGTTAATGCTGAAAATTCGAGTTCATACAAGTAAAATGTAGAAAATTGTGTAACAATATTTTTAAAACTTTTTTTTGGCTATTATCGGATAATCGCCTCTAATTTTAATCCAAAATGAATTAACTCTTTAGAATGTTTTGAAATTAAATTTCGATTATTACAGAGTGAAATTAGTTCCTCCTCTTCATGAGTGAATGAATATTAGCGTCGCACTGTTCAGCTACACGAGGGCTTTTGGCGACGGACCTCGTAATTTTGAACCATGGTCAAGTGAAGAGGCCGACACCTGAACTGGCATACCACCTCTCCTAACTACCGCACCCATAGGAAGACGTTTGAGCTCTGACAGATTTAACGTGCATCGCTCCTTTACACACGGCAGGTCTTCAGTGGTACTGGGCTCGAAGTCATGCCACGAGTCCGTTACCTTGATCACTAGGCTACTGCGGCCCTCCTCCTCTTAATACAAAGTTAATTCATATACAGATGTATCCGTTATCCCAAATAGACTACGAACCCAATCAAAAATTTTTTAAATCTAAATTTAAGAAGTAATGAATTATTCTCTCCTTTTAGTATTGTCAAATGGTAGTAACAATTTTATAAATAGTTTATTTCTATAAAACAACCAAAGATTCGGTTCAGAGCTTTAAAAATTTTTTTCGGTACACTTCAAGTGTCTGGTGGCATACAAAAGTGCCGCGGCACAGTGGTTGAAAATCACTATCCTAAGCCCAAGCGCAAGTTGTAGCATGGTTTATCGAATCTAAATCTGCAACTCATCCACAGCGTAAATTTAGAACTACCTATGAACGAAGAACACAGTCAAGATACACAATTTATAAGTGGCATGAAATATTTATGCTGAAAGGTAGAGTATTGTCAAAAACAAAATCTGGCAGCCCTAGCAGAAACTGAGATGATGTTACTCGTATTAACTCGATGTGTTTCGCGCAACTAAGGGCGTGCACATTGAAATCGTGCAGTAACACATCGTAAAAAAGGCTTTGGTATTTTTTTTATGGAACATAAAATATCGTAAGTGAATATCTTTGTTTATTTGTAACTAAAATTTGGAAGTGTAGCTATATTTTTCGGACACCCGGAATAGTATTTTAAAATCATATTCTGATGATACTATTCAGTTGGTTTTAGAATACAGCCAATTTCTGGAAAATAAATTAATATTTCTATTTATAGAAATTTCTTGCAAATATATTATCTGTATCTGACTCACATTTTTTTCCTTTCATACCTTAATGATAAATTGATTTTTAAACTTCATTTGTTAAGGTGAAAACATGAATTATATTATTTGAACCTTTCTAAATTTGTGTCAAACGAGTTTATGCGTCATAATTTCGTGATCAAATAAAGAAATTTGACTATTTTTTTTTCATGAAAGTACATTCCAGGCTTTGGTTCAGTTATACAAAAATTAAAATAACCTTAATGGGTTGTTGATGTAAATAATTTTTTAATGAATATGATAAAAATGTATTCATCTGACATTTTCAAGACATAAGATAAGTTTCCTGGGGGATCAGTCAAATAAAATATACAGCAATTTGTTGAAGTAAAACTTTTAGCAATGTAATATTAAAATCTCTGCTCAAAAAGTTCGTTAAAACATTTATTTTACGAAATATATACTTCATGAATATCTGCAGACAAGGCTTACTGTCCTTTAAAGTAATCACATTTCAATGTTATGTACACTTTTGACAACGTGTGAACATGACACTGAAATTTCACTAGAAGGTATCTTCAACGGTCACATTTAGTTGAAAGTTTTCCTTTCGAAGTTCTCTACAACAATAGAACCAAGAAGCGGGGACGTCTTAAGACTTCTTGGGACTCTTAGCCCTTACACAAATGTAGGCTTAAAGTGACAGCAATAACCTGTTACTGGTCAAGGTATAATACTGGTACAAACAATAACCCGGAACAAATAAATGTACATGACTTACTGGTTGGACTGAAAGAGTAATGATGTGGTGTATGGTGGTCGCCTAGGCATGTACATGGACGATGGTCATCACATGTGGACAGTTGACATATCTTCCGAAATTCCCAGTTTTTCAATGAATACAACCGGAAAAAAACATTTGACCGTTGAAATTATTCGAATCATTATCTTACTAAGGTTAAATCGAGAACGATACGAGGCCTCCATTGTGGCCGAGGTCATGGGACCATTTGGCTCATGCCTTAAGATCTCCCTGCCAAAGTGGTCCGTAGGTGCCAGATCAGAAGAATAGGGTAGGTGAGCAAGGGATATGGTTCTTTTGGGCTAAAAACTGGCGTACAAAGATGGCTGTATGAGGTCGTATGTTATGGAGTAGGAACCATGAGACCTTACTGCATACTGTGCCATCCCAACTCCAATCTCGTTTGCTAATATTCCTACTATCTGCCAACGGTCTTTGACTAACCAAGCCCTGCAATTTTTCAATTCCTATTCTTCGCTCACACTCTCTATATACACTATCTTGCCAAAAGTATCCGGACACCTCTTAAAAGAGTGGTTCTGGCGAGTGACGCAATTTGATACGTAATTGAAAGCTATAAAAGTGTTGGTAGTGGTTTGTCAGATTGTATTTATGCGTTTGTGAGGCAATGAGTTAGTCAAAGGAGCTTAGTGAGTTTGATCGTGGCAGTATAGTGGGATGCCACCTTTGTGGGAAATCAGTTCGTGAGATTGCGGACATTCTACAGAAGTCTAAATCTACTGTGAGTGATGTAATTGTGAAGTGGAAACGTCGAGGCAGTGAAACGGCAGAAAAACGAACTGGTAGGCCAAAAATACTTGGTGAACGCAGCCGCAGAACTCTGAAAAGGGTAGTAAAACAAAATCGCAAGTCCTCGTTAGTGGAAATTTCTCAGGAGTTCCAAAGTTTACCAGGAATTAGTGTTAGCAGCAGGACTGTCCATCGAGAGTTAAAAAACTTGAGATTACATGGTCGTGCAGCCGCTCACAATCCAAACATCACTCCACAGAATGCGAAGCATCGATTGCAATGGTGTAGAGCTCACCGTCATTGGACTGTGGAAATGTGGAAAACTGTTTTTTTTAGTGATGAATCTCGCTTTACAGTCTGGCAGTCGGATGGACGCGTCTGGGTTTGGCGGATGCCCGGCGAACATTTCTTTAGTGACTGCATTGTGCCGACTGTTAAGTTTGGCGCTGGAAGCATAATAGTGTGGGGGTGTTTCTCGTGGTTTGGCCTGGGTCCGTTAGTTCCTGTGATTGGAAACATGAACTCTGAGATGTATGTGGACATTCTGGAAAATGCTGCACTCCCAACTCTATGGCAATATTTCGGAGAAGGCCCATTTCTCTTCCAACAGGATAACTGCTCCATTCACACATCGAGGCTTGCACAGACGCGATTTGACGAAATGGGTGTTCAAAAACTGGACTGGACTTCTCAGAGCCCCGATCTAAATCCCATAGAACACCTTTGGGACTAACTAGAGCGCAGATTACGTAGCCAGCCAAATCGACCATCCTCACTACAAGCACTCACTTCAGCTGTGATGGACACCTAGAAGGCAATTCCTATGGTCACCTATCAAAAATTGGTGGAAAGACTTCCCAAACGTGTGCAGGCTGACATCCATGAAAAGGGGGGACCAACATCGTATTAATATGTGCCTCAGGACGCTCTAAGTCCATTCCACGGGGTGTCCGGATACTTTTGGCCAGATAGTGTATTTATATATTTATCTTGTTCAAATTTTCAATCGTTAATAAAATACTTTCTATTCATCCAATCAAGTTCAAATTTTTTTTAAACTTGTAGTGGATGACACTTGATGTTAATACAGTTTTTTTTTCAAATATTGATTCATTAATTAAATTTGATTTTTTTGTTTTAAATTTATTCTGCGTTATTTCCGTTGTAGTTAGAATTAGCTGCAACAGATGGCGCCAATACGGTTTTCTAACAAAGTAGAAATTGGCGTTAATTTTTTTTTACATCACTTGTTAACGTGAACTTTATCGGTTGCAGTTAAGTGTCTTCCACGATGCTGCGGTCTTCTCAAAATCGGCGATACCATTACTGTATGTTGTCTTTTCGCCACTGAAAGGAATTAATTTCGATTTTTCGAACTTGTAACAAAATCGCATATTTACATTTTGATCCATCTTTTTGACTTTTACAAAGCACTGGATTATGCTACACTTCGAACTTTTGGAACTTTTCTTATGGTTAAAATATGGGGGTTGACTTATATTAGAATCCGTTGATCTAGTCGTACGCAAGCAATTTTAATCTTTTAACTTTTGGGTTATTTTGTATGGAATTTTTATTCTAAAAGGGCACATAAATATTTTAAAATGTCAGAATCAGAGTTTTCGAATAGAGCTTAAAATTTATCTTCCCTCATTGGGAACTCTGAATGCATATGATCAACATGATAAGAGTATCCCTCCAGGAGCAAGGAACAGGTTGAAGATCCCTTGCCGTAAACGAATTTATCTTACCGCTCTTTTCTGAAGAAAAAAAATGCTACAGAATGCAAAACTAGTTCGGATAGTGTACAAGGCAACAAATTAATGGGAAAAATGTGGTACCTTCAGATAGGATTTTTAGAAATGCAACTATTGTCGTTGGCGTCTTACTATAAGCAAGCAATACGATTGGAAAATATTCCATCCGTTTTATCCGCTTGGTAACATTTTTGCCCTCATGGCAATATACCGCATTCGATCAAATATAACGTGAACTTTTTTGACTAATCATTTCTAGTTAAAAAATTGACTCGCTCTAAGTTCAAGGTCTAGGAAATCGAATGATATTAAAAAAAAAATGCTTCTAGTGACTTTTTTTAGTATTACGCAGTTTTATTTTACATGACAATTTTATTGCCAAGAATGTAACTGTGTTATTATTTATTATTAAGTAAATGCTTTTGTGACTGAACTTTATTTTCTTTGAATTCTTTTGTGAAATATGAATGAGCAGGATTAAATTTACATTCTTTTTCTAAATAACTTTATGAAAAAATTTAGATGTCATTACATTAAGGCTAATACGGTATTTGAAAATGAAGGAATTTTCTTTTTCAGTTCGACTGTTATACAAGCTTCGAATTTCGAGTAAATTTTTAATGAAAAAACACAAACTAGCCTTTTCGGAATAATAAATGGTATATATAGTTATTACAATGGGGTCGATTCATCACTAGAGGGCGCTGCGATCGTGGCTATCATCACGTGATTAACAACGTGCTATCATGTAAACAAATAACAGCTAATGGTATGACACTTGTGATTGCGCGCTAACTTTCAAATTTGTAAACATTATTATTTTATATTCTTAAAAATATTTAAAGTACTAAAAAGAATTTAAATATATTTTCTACTATTTTAGTTTAAGAAAAGGGACCAAATATATGTAATTTTAGTTTGTATTAGATTTAAGTTTAGTTTATACTTCCATCCTTTGGCTTCGAATTTTTGTATATTTATAGGCTTAGTAATTATTTTTTATAAGTACCCGCCACTTTATGATTTAAATAATTCTGCAGCGCTCTATTGAACAAATTGCTTCTGGAATTGGGAGAAATCTATTACTGTCACAAATTATGTTGTAAGCGAATTTTTCCGAGAAAAATGCGTGCAGCTGTTAATAGGAAGTGGCTCGCCAAAACAAAGAATTGTTTTGACTACTGAGCCAGAATTATTAGTTAATACTTCGGCTGTATTGTGTGAATATAGGAAGAGATACTGCTAATGAGTAGGATCGACCTAACAATAAAATTTTTACATTCTAAAATGTGTCACGTTTGTGAGCAGATGGATATATACATTCGTTTGGAAAGGTATTTATTAATAAATTTGTGACATTAATTGTATTCTTTTATATATAAACTTCTTGTAATTATGAAAAAATAGCCTGTGAATTCTACTGTTATTTTCTAAAATTTATATTAAGTTTCCTTTTTGCTGTTCTTGAAATCCATTTTAGTATTATTGTTTGGATATCAAAGTTTTTAATGTTAATTATTGTTTTATTTTTTAAAATTGTATGGAAATATTCGTTTGGTTTACATCTATTGGATAATTTATATGCAATTCAATAACTCATAAGAAATAATTTATACTAAAGAATAATTCAATAAAGTTAATCATTATTTCTAAAAATTATGTATTAATATGATTCCCTTAATAGTGTAAGAGTGTTTTCTTTTTTAAACTTTCAAGACAGTTTAAAGAGAAATTTCTAAAAGAAATTTCAAACCTTTGTAAATGATAATTACTAAGTAAAGCCAGACAATCAAAGCTGGCTAATGTGTTATTTCATTACAGAATCATCATATATTTCAAAAGATCTTACTATGTCTTTGGAATTTTTATAGAACAGTTGTTTAAAAAATTAGTATACAATAACAATGTTTCAATTTTATGTATCCATATTAATGCAAATAAAGATTGAAACTGACAAAAAAATTCTCTTTTGGAATACATCTTAGAAATTTTTTTTCACATGAGTACATAATGAAGTAATGTCACCGATAGTCTTTCAATAGAATATGAAAAATGCATTTTTTAAATTGCAATGAATTTCTTTGTTAAAAAAATAAAATTTTCACATGCTTCACTTGTATTATAATCATGTAATATTAAAATTAAATGTTCATAAATGATGCATGTTAAATAATTGTAATTACTAAAATAAACTAGCTAACAAAAATTTTGTATGCTCCTATATGTAAAAATTTTCACGAAAATAATTTAGCACGTTTCAAACAATTTCTAAAATTTTCCCCATATTTTAATATAATTCATTTTTTTGTCCAAGGAGACAATAGTTTATAAAAAAAATTTCAAACATTTGTAGGTGATAATTACTAAGACTAAAATTGCTAAATATTAGTATTTTATAACATATTTTTAAAAACTTCACAATGTATTGGTATAAATCATACTATTTCAAGGCCTCACAATGCCCTAAACATTTAAAAAAAAAACAATTTTTTGACACTTTCTTGTGGCCCATACCATTAAGAAGCTTGCCACCAAAGTATATTATTAAAGATTAAAATCATTATTAAACATCAACAAGTTACCAAAGTTTATCATGAATAAACAGAGTTCCATTCTAATCAAAATAAGATTCTACTTCTTATAAGCAAGATAATTAACTAATTATATCATTAGTTTACAAGGAAAATCCTAAATTTCAAGAAACTTTTCAGTTTCCCAAATTATTCTTGAGCAAAATATTAAATTACTTCAAAGTTTTTCAAAGAAATGCTAAATCAGTACTCATACCATTCCAAAATTAGGAACTTATGTATTAAACTGCCAAATAATTTTGCCAAGCAAAAACACATCAAGAACTTAAAAAAATTATGTTATTATTATTACAGTGTTCAAACATGAGCAGGAACAGCTCCAGTTATTGGCTGTATAATGCAACAACATCCCACTGAATCAAATGTCTATACATAAAGCCAGATTTGGTTTCATGATCCTAATTATCAATAAATATATAATTGATCCAAGTATATTGATCCAATATTTGTAAGTAACTCAATGCGAAAAATTTATTCAGGACTTATAGGCAGGATAATATCAATATTCATGAGTCTTTTAGACTTTTATATTTATGTAAAAATAAATCGATATAAAGCACAAATCTAATCAATAATGATAAATCTTCTACAAATTGTGCAAATACCTATAAATGCTTATTTGTAATACATAGTAAAAAAAATTGTACAAGTGTGTGATAGGTTTATACCACAGTCAAACTCCGAAAAACAAATGTTGTGCTAATAGATACCACACAAATATATTACAATTATTTATTTATTTATTTTGTAAAAGAATTAGGGATTCAAAAATGACTTTATTTTGATCATGTAAGAGTGAGCAGGAATTTTATATTCCATAAATGGACATAAACATATTCTATTATACACAGATTTTAATTAAAATTTTTTAATTCCTTAATTTATTATATTTGGAAATCAATTCTCGATCAATCATATCTTTTACCTAAAATAGCACAGCGAGTAAGGTCTTTCAAAATGTTGCATAATTTTTTTTACATGTAATTTTACAAATGGTAAATGATAATTTTGTTTAATAATGGTACTTGATTAATCATCAAGTATAAACATTAAAGAAGCTGTAGTAAATTAAAGTATTTTTCCATTTCTATAGTGAATGGTTCTCAAAAATGTTTTTTTCCCTGTAATATTCTAAATTTTTTAAAAACAACAAGTTTTTGATTTATATGTATGTATACCTGTTTTTGATACAACATGTATGGTTACATATCAGATTTTTGCATCCTAATTTTTTAGATAATTAAATACTGAAGTATCTCTGTTAACTACTGTGAAGATGTGTAAAATTTAGATTAACTAAACATAAGTTCTATTGTTTGTGTGTTGGACACACCTGTCCTTAATTTTACCAAAAACATATCAATCACTTGCAAAATATTATTTTGGGGGGACATTAAGGTATTTTCAATATTTAAAACATTGAATACACTAAAAAATCTCTTGCAATGAAACCCTCTGTTAAGGTTTTCTAATGCAAATCACTTAATGTTATTTGCAATGCATTTATTTTTCTCTACAATATTCTTCTGCTTCTATTCTGTTTTGTGAAAGGCAAGCTTATCTAGGAAGGAATGGAAAGTGCTGGACTTAATAAGAATGTAACGTTTGCTATCCCTGTATTAAAAAAAAATTTTTAAATTTTTTTACATAATTATGCATGTATATGTAACTACTCATGAATTTAAAGCTTATAAAAATGTAAAATAAAAATAACGTGAAATTTAAAATGTCAGTTGTAGTATAGTAAAATTGATAATTAGAAATTTTCTTTTATCGTAATTGTTTTTTTAATATTAGGAAAATTTAATGCAATCAGTATTTTAAGAATATAGATAGATACGTGCTTCTCAATTTCTATATGATCTAGCTCTTCAGTATCGAACTGATTTATTCCCTGATTTTTGGAAAAATAGTGGAATATGAATCTCACAAATTATTAAAATATATTGTATGTTCTTCACCATACAGCATTATACATTTATGGATGCATATTTTTTAAAGTACATATGAACTTCATTAATTTACTTGTATTTGTAAGTGTATTGTTCTGAAAATTACAAAACAATGACTTTGCTGAGCCAGTTCAGTTTCAAAATCTTATCTATCATGCATGTTAAATTAGTGAAAATAGTTATATAAAGAGAAAAAAGAGGAAAAAAATGTAGATGAGTTCAACTGCATACTTATTCATCAGTTAGAAAATTAGAACAGGTCCCAGAAGTAGAACCCTGGTTTGTTTTTTCGTGTCTGCAAAATTGAAATGCTTTGAAGTCGACACATTTATCAACATACAGTACAATAAAATTTCAAATGACTGCAACATAGAAAATGCATAGATATATATTAACATTATATACACAGTTAGGAAATAAAATGAACAAAGCTATGATGATATTTCTATAAATTAAAAAGTATTTTGTATTGCTACTAAATGGATGGCAAAATTTAAGAGTGAGATTTTATTCCAATAAAATTTAACAGAACAAATTTCTTTATTAACACAGTTCAGTTTCAAATTTTTGTCCATAGTGCTTGTAAAATTGTCGATAAAGTAACAAAATCAAGTAATATAAAAAATAATAAGTAATTCCTTCTTAGGTAAGAAAAATTTTATTTTAGTTACTTTTTATCAAATAATTATAGTTAATATAAATATGTGTATACATATGAAGAATCACAACATTAAGTGACAATTAATTTTTATTAATTATCATTAAAGTATTGCAATGCTATCCAAAACAAATGTGTTTCAAATTTCAGTTCAACTGAATGTTTTAAAATGTGAGAAAAAACCTTTTTAATTTTGGACACAAGTCGCCAAAATGGTCACTATGTCGCCAAAAATGATGCCAACATGGATGTATTTATAATTATAAGAATAATTACTTTTAATCAATTAATTTTTATTAATTAAATTCTGTATTGTCAACCAAAATAATCATGTATATAAAATTTTAGCTCAATCGAGGGCTTTAAAATGTATTTTACTAACGATTGAAAATTTGAACATAAATAAATATTGAGAAAGTGTGAACTAATAGTAGGAATTGAAAAAAAAAACGTAGGTAATCAACTACATACTTAACAAATACAGAGTATTCAGAATAGATCACAGAAGTGGTACCCTGATCTGTGTATGTTTGCAAAATTAAAATTCTTCGAATTCGAAATGCTCAGAAAATATTTCAGACTCTTTTTAAAACTTTAAAAATCGTCAGCGTATTTGATAAAAACAAAAAAAAAAAATATTGAAAATGAAATAATTAAAAAGTACACACATTTCAGTCGAAATTTCTTTTGGAACAACTTCTTTCATTTGTTTTTGATAGTAGATGTAAATACGAAAATTCCGCCAAAATACTCAGTCGAATCAAACACGTGGCTATTTGTTTTGTATATCATCACGTGATTATGACGTCAGGTGTATCGAGTCCATTACTTTTAAAAAGCAAACGATTTAATTATTATTCATGAAAAA